>SNQJ01S0195498.1:0-17513 GCA_010110895.2 Picea sitchensis | reverse complement strand
AAAATGGGAAATAATTAGGAACCAAAAAGCTATTATTAGGGATAGAGACCAAAAGGATAACAATAAATAGAAATGGACAATAATTAGGAACCAAAAAACTATTATTAGGGATAGAGACAAAAAAGATAACAATAAATAGTAATTTGAGACACTTCAGTGAATCCTAACCTCATAAGTTATCAAAACTTTAGTGATCTTGAATGCACATGAAATAACATTTTAAAGAAATCATCAAAGTAATCTCTTACTTAAAGTGAGATAGACCAATTTTAATCTTAGTGGACGTTAACCATCATCACTTGTTAGGGACCTAACCCCTCACGTAGGTAGAATAATATATTTCCATGTAATAAACGTCAATATTAATAAGGCCTAACAATAAAGAAGAATAAGTCCAATGTAAGAAGACCTAATAGAAGCTTCCGCTTCTAGAAGGATCTTCCTCTAGATTGTTCTTTTGATAGACATATTTAGTATAAATAGGAGTCAAGGGTGTGAGAAGTTTTGTCTTGGATATTATTGTAATAAATCTCTACTTTGCTGGATATTTCCCCCTTGAAGAGGCAAGTGAACATTGCTCTCAGTAATCAAAGTTCTCTTTCTAGTCATACCTATCATTTTTCAACAATTTTTTTTTCTTGTGGACCCGACCCCCTTCCAACACCCTTATTTGGGCTTTATCCCATTGGATTCCACTCGTCGCCTTGATCGTTGTGATACACTTCACCCATAACCCATTTTCTGTGTGGTTCCACCCGCCCCTTTTCCTCTTCCCTCGTCATCATGGTCCATACCCGTAGCCAAGACTTGGAAGCTCGCTTCACTACCTTGCACTCTAATTTCACAGAAACCCAACAAGAAGTGTGACATCTCAGTGCCAATATTGCCACCATCAATCAAAAGATTCATTCCTCCATCACCGCCTCAATCGTGAAACTCAAACAAGAGCTCAAACGAGACATTAATACCTAGCTTGAATTTGTCACTATGATGATTTGCGCCAAGCTGCATATCCTTGCAGATCTTGCCTTATCTAACCCACCTTTGCATACCGAAGGTGAAACTTCCTCTCATTCCCATAATTTTCAGCCCCATCACTTTCAGCATGATCTATGCCTTCCGCGTGTGGATGTGACCAAATTTGATGGATCAGATCCCACTGGCTGGGTAACTCAAATGGAACATTATTTCTCTTTGTATGGCATTACAGATGAGTTGGCCAAACTCCAATATGGTGTTCTCCATCTAGATCAAGAACGTTGGAAATGGTGTCAATGGAGAAAAAATTCCTGCCAAGGGTATGTGGCTTGGACACACTTTGTGGTAGAGATTTATGAATTCTTTGACACTGACACCAACCATTTAGGCTGTTTGACAAAGTTGAAACAATATGGCACTGTGGAAGACTTTATAACTTCTTTTGAGAGACCAGATTTTCGTACAGAGGGCATGTCTGATGCTTTTTTTCGAGAATGTTTTATCGGTGGCCTCAAGGATGAGATTCATGCTCATGTCCTCATGGCTCGACCTCAGAGTTGGGTGGATGATACTAAAAGAGCTAAGGAAGCACAACAGGATATCTCTTCTCTAAACATAAAACCCTCCTTTATTTCTCGCACTAAACCAATAAATCCCACTCCTCCTTCTACTACACTAAAGATCCAGAAATTGACCAGGGCCAAAATGGATGAACGCCAACTCAAAGGCCTTTGTTATAATTGTGATGAAAAATATTTTCCGGGACACAAGTGTAAGGAACAAAATATTTTCATGGCCATCTCAGAGGATGTTTTGGAAGAGGATGTTGAGGCTCCCCTTGTGTCTGTGTCACCATAACCCACTCACATAACCCCTCCCTCAGACCCTCCCTAAGTAGAACCAATCATTTCCCTAAATGATCTCACTGGCTTCTCCGCTCCCCAAACCCTCAAGCTAATTGGTTACACCAAGCATAGGAAGGTCATCATTCTTGTTGATAATGGAAGAACCCATAGTTTTATTCATCGCCGCATTGACCAAGAAACTAATTTCTATATCCGTGTAGTCAATAATTTCCAAATCATGATTGCCAATGGTGGGTCCATGAAATGTGGAGGGAGTTGTGAAAATGTGCATCTCCAAATTGGTGAATACCACCTGAAATATCATATGTTTGCTATCGACATGGGTAGTTGTGACATTGTGTTGGGTGCAGAATGGATAAGGAATTTGGGTCCCATTCTCATGGATTTTAAGGAATTAACCATGCAATTCGACCAGGAGGGCCAATGATATAAGTTCCAAGGAATCACCACCAGTTCCTTGGAGATCATTAGTTCCCATCACATGGAAAATATGCTTAAAAAAGGTCATTCTGGCATTATTGCCCAACTCCATGCCATACAAGCAACTAAGACACCTTCTGTTCCGCAAGACCTCCAATCCATCCTCTCTAAACATCAAGTGGTTTTTTCCACTCCCCAGGAACTCCATCCTTCCCATGGTGTTCATGATCATTCCATTCCCCTTGTCTCAGGAAGCCTTCCTCCCAATATCCGTCCCTACCATGACCCCTTTTCCCCAAAAAATGAAACTGAGAAAATGGTTCAAGAACTGCTCAACGCAGGTGTTATATGCCCTAGTACGAGCCCCTACTCTTCTCCTGTGGTCATGGTACTTAAGAAATAAGGTTCTTGGTGCATGTGTCCTGAATTCCACGTCCTCAAAAAAATCACCATTAAAGACAAATTTCCCATTCATGTCATTGATGACCTCTTGGATGAATTAAGTGGTGCCCAGTTCTTTACTAAAATTGATCTTCATTCTGGCTACCACTAGATCCGTATGAAAGAGGAAGACATTCCTAAGACTGCCTTTAGAACTCATGAGGACCATTATGAGTTTTTGGTCATGCCCTTTGGCTTGTGTAATTCTCCCTCCACTTTCTAGAGCCTCATGAATCATGTCTTCCATCCTTTTCTTCGTCATTTCGTCTTAATTTTCTTTGATGATATCCTCATCTACAACAAAGCTTGGAAAACCCATCTTGAGCATGTGGATCAAGTTCTCCATCTAATCTCTTAGCACCAACTTTTCCTCCAGCAATATAAATGTGATTTTGGCGCCTTAGAAGTCGAGTACTTGGGTCATCTTGTTGGCAAGGCCAACGTCAGGGTGGATCCTAAAAAGTTTGAAGCTATGCAAGATTGGCCTCACCCAAAGACTCAAAATCTTTCGGGGATTTCTGGGTTTAACAAGATATTATCGTAAGTTTGTTAAGAATTATGGAAAGATTGCGACACCTCTCACTACACTCCTTAAAAATAATTCTTTCACTTGGACTCCAGCACTTACTCATGCTTTTCAAAACTTGAAGATGGCCATGTGCACCACTCCAGTCCTGGCCCTTCCTGATTTCACAAAGACCTTTGTCCTGGAATGTGATGCTTCTGGGAAAGGAATTGGTGTTGTCCTTATGCAAGAGGGTCGGCCTTTGGCCTTTACCAGCAAACAACTGTCCGAGAGATATTTGGGAAAATCAATATATGAAAAGGAAATGTTGGCTATTCTGCATGTTGTGGATCTTTCGCGCCCTTATCTATTGGGGAAACGCTTCCAAATTAAGACATATCATCAAAGCCTCAAGTATTTTTTGGAACAACGCCTTTCCTCCCCCTAGCAACAAAAATGGGTGACTAAGCTCTTTGGATATGATTATGAGATCATTTACAAGAAAGGTAAAGATAATGTGGTTGTTGATGCACTTTTAAGAAAATATGAAGATGAAGGGTCCCTTTTCTCTCTCTCTTTCATTGTACCAGATTGGCTCCAAGCTGTTCACTGGGAATGGCTACATGATCCCAAAAGTTCGCATCTGATACAAAAATTGCAGTCCAATTATCCTGTTTCCCCAGGGTACTCTTGGCTCAATGATGAGATTCGATACAAAGGCTGTTTATATTTAAGTAAACGTAAAAAATTAAATCCATGGTACTTTCTGAGCTTCATGCTACACCCACAGTTGGGCACTCTGGGTTTACAAATACCTATGACCAGGTCAAACATTCTTTTTTCTTGGAGGGTATGAAACAAGACGTTTGTAATTTTTGTACCTTATGGTCGAATGTGATGTGTGTCAACGCAACAAGGAGAAACAATCAAATACCATGGCACACTCCAACTGCTTATGATTCCACACGCCATTTTACGGATAATTCTGCTGGAATTTATTTTAGGCTTACCTAAATTGGGCAAATAAATTAGCCATCATGGTGGTAGCTGATCGCCTTTCCGTGCATTCTCATTTCCGCTCAACACCTATTTACAACATCTAATGTGGCTCAACTTTTCATGGATCAAGTCTTCAAGCTTCATGGCATGCCATTCCCACAGAGCTTCATCATGACCCAACTCACCAACAATTTTGCAAGAACTGCCTGCTAAGGCACCTAATTGCATCTCAAGACAACTTATCATCCCTAGACCGATGGTCAAACCGGTTAAGCCAACAAGTGTTTGGAAATATGTTTGAGGTGTTTTGCATCAGAAAAGAAAAATTAGTGGGGTCAATGGTTACCACTATCTCAATGGTGGTACAACACTTATTACAGTACCATACATATATGCACACAAATCCTTTTGAAGTAGTATATGGAAAAAATCCACCTTCAGTTCTCTCATATTTTCTAGGTGTCTCGAAGGTCCAGGCGGTTGACCAAACACATACAGTTCGAGAGGCTATTCTTCGTACCCTCAAAGAGAATTCGCTCATGGCCCAAAATCGCATGAAGCAACAAGCAGATCAAGGTCGTTCTAAATATCAATTTGCAGAAGGGGATCAGGTGTTTCTTCGACTACAACCTTACAAGAAAAATTCCCTCAACGCTAACGATTGTCAGAAATTGGTGCCCAAATTTTATGGTCCTTATATAGTTCTCAAGCATGTGGGACAGGTGGCATATCGGTTATCTTTTCCAAGTCATTCTAAGCTCCATCATGTTTTTCATGTTTCCTTCTTAAAGAAGGTGATTGGAACTAAGTGCCAAACTCAAACCAACCTTCCCAAGTTGGACGAAAGAAGGCTCCATTTGGATACAAACACAATCAGTTTTGAACCAACATGAGCGTCGACTACATCAACGAACCATCAAGGAAGTGTTAGTCTAGTGGAAAGATACAACTCCAACACATGCTACTTGGGAACCAACTACCATTATGTAGCAATTTCCCCATCTCAAGCCTTGAGGACAAGGTTGTTTTTAAGGGGGAGGACATGTTAGGGACCTAAACCCTCACGTAGGTAGAATAATATATTTCAATGTAATAAAGGTCAATATTAATAAGGCCTAGCAATAAGGAAGAATAACTCCAATGTAAGAATAACTAATATAAGCTTCCACTTCTAGAAGGATCTTCCTCTAGATGGTTCTTTTGATATATATATTTAGTATAAATAGGAGTTAAGGGTATGATAAATTTTGTCTTGGATATTATTGTAATAGAGCTCTACTCCACTGGAGGTTTCCCCCTTGAAGAGGCAAGTGAACATTGCTCTCAGTAATCAAAGTGCTCTTTCTAGTGTTATTCTGGTATCATTTTGGTATTATTGTGGTGTTGTTCTGGTTATATTGTTATTCATCTGCCATTTCTAGCTATTTATTTATGTTCTGCATACTTTTTTATATTTGGAATATTACATCACCTCTCTTTCTCTCTCTCTCTCTATATATAATTTCACTACATTTATTTAATAATAATAATAATAATAATCTATTTTTAAGGTCACGACCAAGCCAGCACACCAAATTGGTGTATGAGACCCCCTTGTTTGTGGGACAAGGGACCCCCCTCCGCCCAACGATTTGACTGGTAAAGTCTACGAAGGTATACATACCCCACCCCCCTCTGGATTTGAACCTGTGACCTCTTAAGAGTAAACACATGTTCTTAACCATTAGGCCCACTCAACTATTTTTTACTAGCTTTTCAATCATGCATACATTTATTCAATAGTGTAGACTTATCACACAAAATGCACATCAAATATAACATTTTGACTTGCAAAAATGTACGAGGTACATATGTATCTATTCCTTGTAATATTAAATTTATTTATTATTTTTTTTAAACTAACTTTTCAACCATGCATCCATTTATTCAACCATATAGACTCATCACACAAAATGCACATTTAATATAATAGTATAACATGCAAAAAGGTTAGTTGTGCATATGTATCTATTACTTGTAATAGCCCATGGGGATAAATTTGTAATGCCCACATTGAGATACACCAACTCACTGTTAGTTATTTGCTTCATTTCCATATTTTTTAAACAAATATGTCGTCTTAGTATTGTAATTCAAAAATATATAAGATCACTGTTATAGACTTATTCAGAAAAATAGGATATGAAACATTGTTCACACAAGACACTATTCTATTATGTATTTCACTCTCTTATACACAACAATAGCTCTATTATATACATTTTTCCAGATCTAACTAATTCCTAAATTAAGTGGAGAGGCTGAGACAATATCTCAACCGATCTCTAACAACTCACAACAACAATGGAGGAATTATCTCCAACACCCTTAATGCTTACATTATTTGAAAACAATATTGAAATCAAAATAAACACATTTTTGAACTTTGATCTCTCTTTGGTCCCATCTTCATCAACATTTCCACCCACTTTGAAATGTCATAGACTACACTCTTTCTCAACCATCAAATTCGAGCTACCACTTGATCCATTTAATATACAATTGATTATGACCATCAATGACGTATTTGTAGGACCGACGATTCTTGACATACCTTGAAGAATAGTCTAGATATTGAATCATTCTATTGACATAATTTCATCTGTCAAAGTACATGGTATTCCATTGTATCCACCGGTTATCTAGTCTAGATAGTGAAAGTATCCAACAATCAATCATACAACTTGACCTTTTTCACATACACAAATTGCACATATAACTAGTGGTCGTTGTTCTTGGGTCACCACATCCTCCAAGAACCACAACTGTAATAGACGGTAGACATAATCAAATCAGTGATATGTTCTTATAGCACTGATGTACGTACAAACCACCAGCTTAAATTATGTTACTCTATTCTATTAAACTTAAATTATGTTACTTTGTTCTGTTAATTAGGTATTCATCATGTAATTTTACAAACAAAATATAACACATAACCAATTCAAAAAATTATCTGTAGCTGCTCTTTTCTTCAACACGCTTTCACAACTCAAATTCAAAGATTTCATGTCTTCCATCGCTACCCATGTCCCATGAACGCTGCAAGGAAATTATTGTTGACCTGTTGATCAAGGAAAAACGCCCTACGATGAAGTGATGAAAGCAGTCCTTCCGCATTTACAGAATTGTTGACCAAGGTTCAACAACATATGCGGATCCAGATTGAATCAGTTTCGACCGTGAACATTCAGATGCAAACTTATGTTGGATGAATTTGATGTGATGAGTCCCTCTCCGACAATGGATCTCACTCCAAAGTAGTCTCCTCTCATTCTTCTTATGGAATTAGTATACACTGTAGTGATGAAAGACAACAATATATCTAGATGCAACTCTTAGAAGTACAACATAGTCATAAACCAGAACTACACCCATGCAATTCACAAATTTGAAATGTTGACTGTTAGGAAGCATAAGCATAAACGTAACAAGATTTTAATGGAAAATAAAATAAAACCAAGAACAAACCGGACACAACAATAATCACACAATTTTCATAGTGATTTACGTGGAAACCCAATACGAGAAAAACCATGGGGCAATGATAATTGGTATTCTTATTATTCAAGGAATAATTACAATAGCCAATCACAGGCATACTACCATTCTCTCCTGTCTTCCCACACACATTGCTACACCACATTTCTACTTTTTCCCAACTCACCTCTATGGGTATGCTCATATATATAACTTCTATCAAACAATTAGACAAATTGATTACAACATGATCCACCAATTACACAAACTATTCACTGTAGTGTGCATGCATGCACATTCTAAATTTAGCTGATGTGCATGCTACCGCATGGGAAATTAGTTGACATGTTTTCAACAATATCCACCTTGGCAACAATTTACCTGATATATCATGACCAAATTTATTCATCATCTTTCTTGCAAAACAAGAGAATCCAAACACCATCATAGCTCCACAAATTCTCTAACATTACTGTTATGTGAACATGTCTACACGATTCTCTCCAGTATGGACCATTCTTCCTCCATCAATAACCTATTTTATAAACCGATGCACTTGTCCAATTTTAATACATTGGGCTGTTAGTCAAATGCACAACACTTTGACCAGCACAAAACACCTCATCTTGTACCTGTCCAAACTTACCAAATATATCCTTGCATTCTTGGAAGACATAACCTGAGGTAGGTATCTTCTTGTCCAAATCTCCCGAATCATAACCACAGATTAAATCACTACAATCACTGTAGGTGATACTTGTGCTGCTGTGCTTCTAAGATACTGAAGCACCCATTTCCATGCTCTTTACCTGGTTTTTCCATGTGTCTACTGAAAACACCAACCGCATGTGAAATACTGACCATTTCCCATCGCAATCATCAAAATTCCTACTAGCATACGATACTCGAGACATATAACCCTTTTCTTCTTCATTAGTTAGGATATAAACCCGAAGAAAAACTTACAATGGAAATCCAAAGGGATTTTACTGGTTTCACATTATTCATACTGAATTTCTTGAGTATATTCACCACATACTTATGTTGTGATAACCACGCTTACCATCCTTCATCTCTCTGTGTATTTCCATGCCAAGATTTGTTTTTATACTCTTAGATCCTTCATTTCAAACGTCCTAACCGACTGAGCCAACCTGTTGATCTCAACCATGCTTGTGCTTGCAACAAGCATAACATTTAACACCAACATAAGAAATATACCATAAACACAATGGTTATAGTCACTTCTTGTAAAATTTGGCTCACCATGAAGGAATCAAACACCTTTTACCATTTTCTTGGCATGCTTGAGGCCATACAATGATTCTTGATTAATTTTCAAACAAATCTTCTGTTGCGATTATGAACTAACCTTTTTGGTTGTTCCATATACACCCCCTTTTCCCCAAAAAATCCATGTAAAACAATTTTAACATCTAGCTATACTAACTCAAGATCAAGTAACACAACTAGTGCTAACACAACATGAATATAAATAAGCTTTTAGCAATTGGTGAGAATATTTCATGGAAAACAATACCTTCCAAATACCCTTCTGTTATCAATCATGCTTTGAACCTTTCATCTTTTACTATGTTTGATTTTATAAAAGGAGATTCATCAAACACTGCATCTCTGTCCATGATGATTCTATGGGTAGTAGGATCCCACATTCTGCATCCCTTAACATCATCACCATATCAAAGATCTACCTGTTTGATCTGGGTCTTACTTAGAATGCTGATAAAAACATAAGCATCACAACCAAATAATTTCACGACATGTTCATACCTCTTCCATAATATTCTATTATTTTGCAACCAATGGTGACTGAGTTACCAGATAACACAACTGCTTCTGCCCACAACTATTTCTACAACTTGGCATTATGATGTTTTCTCACAACTATTTCTACAACTTGGCATTACTGAACATGCCTTTCGATCCCAACTTCCTTGTACAATTTCCTAAACCCATGGATATGAGCCTACCTTCATAATATATTCTTAAACACTTGATTGACCTGCCAATGTTCATTTCACTACAAATATCTAAACACATTAGCCTTTCTACAAACCCACCTTTTTAACTTGGACACACTGCCCCACATTGAACTTTTCATTCGAACAACCTTAACCAAATCCAACCAAGACTAAACCCAGTGACTTCCATCGACTTCACACCTGAGTCTCGCACCTTAACTTTTACATGAACATTCCCTTGATCAAATCCAACCAAGTTGTCCAAGTAAGCCTTCACCACTCAACTCCAGGCCCATTTTACAATGGAGTATCACCATCCTTTTATAGGTTTCCATTACATGAAATCCATTGACACAATACTGTGCTACCCAAAAAAAAACATGGACCCAAAACCACGGCTTGTTGATACTGAGAGAGGGGAGAATCAATATCAAGTATAATTTAAAACCTTTTTCAACTTATACTTAAACCATTCAATTATATCCAATGAGAAATTAACAATAGTGTATAAGAGTTACAACTAATACACCACACACACCATGCAAAACTATATGAGAAATAATCAATAGTTATTGTTCAAGGGAAGTAATGACTTCCCAAAGGTAGCTACAACTAATGTGTTGGAAGGGATAAACTCAAGAGGAATATACAATCCTCAAATATTAAGAGATATTTTAACTTTCCATCCTTGCCCCTTCTTTCCACCTAAGAATATATGAGAAATAATAAACTTCTTTTACTAAATCATCACACCATCAACCAATCATCACATAGAACCATAATGCTCCTAAACTCTTCCTCAATTCCTGCAATTCTTCAATTTGGAGTACTTTGATCCCTGTAGGATATATATTATTACTCAATTTATTCTCTAAACTCCTCCAAGTTTCACTACATGAATCCTCCCCAAAAGAAGCATATAGAGAGAATGGTAGACCTTGTTCAATTTTTCTTTATTTAGGAGACCGAAATCCAGGGAAGAATTCCCACACTCAATATTTAACATCAGATTCTAAAACTCACACAAAAAGAAACTACAATCCATACTCTTCTAATGAAATTTGTCCCACATCATTTGGATTCTCGATGAAGAAGTTAAGACTTTTTTACCTGAACACCTATTTATTGACTAGTCTCAGGACTGGCTACAAACCCATCTTCCACATAGTGTATCTATACTTACTGAATAAGAGTTGAAATTTTTACCACAGGTACCTTGATATGTCTTCAATAACCTATAATTTTACCATCTGAATCGCTCTAGAAATTTTTATAGCAAAAATGGTAAGAGATGACCTGAAAAATAACATACCTTAGAACACATCACCAAAAGACTTCATCCTCCTTGAAACTGGGCTCCTTTTACTTCTGATTTCCTCTGTAATTCGATTTGTGTATCAAAATGAATGTATAATGATATTTTATTTATACCATTTATGTCACTTCCTTTAACATTAGGGCCGACTGACAATTTCTTTATTTTGTAATTCTTTTCTTTACTATCTTCGTGGCCTGCATGTACTTCCTCTTCAATTCACTTTATCATCTTCAAAATTCATTTTTCAACCAAGAGGATCCACTTGACGTGCCACATACCACTGTAAACAACATGATGTATACTATCCATCCATGGGTCTTGTATCTACATGTGCATTTTCCTTCATGTTCTAATAATTTGCTCAATCTTGTGGTCCAAAACTTGACTAGGCTGACATCAATGACAACAAAACCAATCTTACAACAAGAAATTTTGATCTAAAACCAGATGAACTCATTAAATATTTCACCAAGTCAAGTTTAACCTAAATATACATGCCCCCACATATTCAATCTATCTAAATCTATGTCTATACATTTCATAGGTGACCTAATAAACTAGGTACAGTGCTCATCTAGGGTCTTACAAATGTATGCCCATTTACATGCAATCAATTATTTTTTACAACTCCAAAGTAAATATATTTTTTCTCTTCAAGGTGACTCAACCATCACCGCTTATGCAACCCTATAATTACATGGTATGGATGATAAAACCCCTCATCAAACATACCAGAACTCAATTCTGATTCTTTTGTGGAGTCCTTTGGATGCTTGTTGTCTTTCTAGTAATCCTTCTTGAGATGTCTTGCATTTTCCAAAGAACCAAAAATTTCCCTTTGTCCCATCAGATTTTGAGTTTGACCTCGAATGTACCTTTCGATCTTCTTCCTCTTTCAGATTGACCTTCCACCACCCATCGCTTCATCATGAGGTTTCTTTTACCTGGATCTTCCTCATCTCCTTAGACAACAAGGCTCCTACAATAGTATCATAGTCAATGGTGTCTGTTGTGCTAAACCGAATATATGTGGCCAAATGATCCCAAGATTTAGGTAATGAACACAGTAGCATAACTTCCTTGTCCTCATCTTCGTATTTTACATCCATACTAGATAATTCACAATCAATGTATTAAAAATATTCAAATGATCAACAATTTTGTTACCTTCTTTCATTTATAGACGATACAGTTCCCTCTTCAAGTAGATTCGGTTGGTCGGGGATTTTGTCATGTAGAGGCTCTCCATTATGCTCCATAAACCTATTGTTGTCTCCTCTCCAACAATGTTAAACAAAAAATTCAATCATAGACACAAACTAATGGTACTAAGGGCTCTTGCATCCAGACCTCCCAATCCTCACCTATCATGCTTGTTGGTTTCTTTTGTTTTTCCCGCCTAATGCATTTTGAAATCCTTGTTGCATAAGAAGATCCTACATCTTGAGCTTCCATAGCTCAAAGTTATTCTACCTGGAATTTCTCCACCTCAAACTTAGAACTTTGTACTTTCTCCATTAGCACAAACCATCCTAAAACCACAACTTATATTTGAATCCCAAAATATTTAATTAATTTTTTAAGATAAATCACAAAATATTTATTATATATATCTTTAAATATTTTACTAAACAAAAAACATGATCCACAAATAATATTTTAATAGAGCATCCTCCACCCACTTTAATCATAAATTCGATCCTCCATATGCATAATGAAAAAGTCAGCCACTCCTTTATTAGTCCCTACAGGACTATAGCAATGCTTGCATTGGTTTATCATTGACTTTATAGAAATAGATATATTTATTTTTGTATAATATAAAAAATGTGGCTTTGTGAAATTTAATTGGATGATATTTTTGATGTTTTATTACAAGCTTCACTTCATTATATGAATATAATTAATTATACAGCTAACGCATTTTCTCTCGCCATTGTTTAATTTGGGCCTAATGGTTAAGAACAACATGTGTTTCCTCTTGAGTGGTCACAAGTTCAAATCCAATGGGGTAGAGTATGTATACCTCCTCAGAGAATTTTACTGGTGCTTTTGTAGGTGGTTCAAACCCACAATCAAGAGGGTCTCCTAGTTTGGGTTCCTCGTCCTCCATAGACTTTACTGGTGCTTTTGTAAGTGGTTCAAACCCACAATCAAGAGGGTCTCATACCCGGGTTCCTTGTCCCACAATCAAGAGGGTCTCATATGCCCAACCACGTACATTTATTGCTTTTGTAAGTGGTCCAAATTAACATATGTCAAGTCCATGTCTTTTATGTAAATTGCTAGATTTAAGCAATTTGGGGAATGAGAACTTGTTTTTTTTGGTCTCCCTGCTATATATTATAATATTAATAATTTAATATTAATTAAAAATAGTGATGGTATAATTCACCTAATCAATAAGTAAAAAGTTTTTCATTAACTTCTTTACAAAACAATAGAGTAGAATGATATTTATCCTCTTCCATAATATTGATAGCATTTTTTTATTAAAATAAATTAAAAATATTTTCTCAAATTTAAAAATATTTATTAGTGCCAAGAGACTATATCAATGAGTTTTCTCTTTAACCTTGTATTAATTTTCCATTGACTTTATATTTTTGTGTTACATCTAATGTATAAATACATAAGAAATAGATATACATTTTTTATATATGATCATATCTTTGATATCTTATTACAAGCTTCATGTTATTCGATGTATAGAATTGATTATATATAATTAATGATTTTCACTAATTGATTATGGCTATAATTAATGATTTTCCAAAGGTCCGGGATCATAGCTAGCAACCACATTAAAAAGATTTATTTTGATTTATTATGTAAAATTGTTCATAATAAAACTTTTTAAATTATTGAAGGAACTTATTTTGATTTCTATTAAGTAAAATTGTCCATAATAAAACTTAAAATTATTGGAACATGTTCTACCATATCAAGAGATCATTTACTAACCGTGGGTCTAAATTATTGAAGCATGTTCTACCATGTCAAGACAAGAGATCATTTACTACCCGTGGGTCTAAATTTACCACCCTCTATAAGCATTGCTTTCTACTTAGTGGTAGCCAAGGAATAATTAAATCAATGTCACAGATTATTCATTAATACATCATGGCGTACCACGTTAACAAATAATTTGTAATGTAGTTTTTATTAATTAGGTTAATTAATATTATTGGTTCTTATTTAATAATAATATATTAAAAATATATTATATAAAAATAAATTAATAAATTTTATTTAATAATAACGTTTGGATTATATATTATATTTAATATTCAAGTTCTTTATTATTATGGTTTAAGATTGAGAAAATTGATTGTATATTATATTTAATATTCAAGTTCTTTATTATGGTTTATTTCTTAATAGAGTTATTAATAATAGAGTTATTAATAATAGGATGGTATCTCTTTAAGGTGTAACACCTAGCACACCAGGGAAACTATCTTCTTTTTGGAAAGTCGGAAAGTTGTAACTGACAACTTGATTTGGGTCCCATTCCTTTTTTGAAAACATCAATAGTAGCATAGAATTTGAAGTGTAGGGGGTGCATTCTGAATTGAATTAGCTATAAAAACTAATACAATTATTGCACTCCATGTTTTAACACTTAATATGGCAAGCTTGGTTCATTACTTGGTAGGGACTAAGTTACCATGTAGATTCTTCAACTCTGCTATATCATTTGTTAGGTGGCGGAAGCATAAACTTAACAAATTTTAATGGCATAGAAAATAAATCAAGAACAAACTGAACACAACAACAATCACCCAATTGACACAGTTATTATAATTGTTTTTAAAAAACAATGTAGGTAATGATAACTGATATTCTTATTATTCAAGGAGAACTAATAGCCACTGATTACAATATGATCCACCAGTTACACAAACTGTTCATTGTAATGTACATGGCTACATACATACACATTCTAAATTTAACTGATGTAAATGCTACCTCCTGAAAAATAAAATAAAATAAAATAAAATTAGTTAACACGTTTACAACATTAACAAACTGAAATTAAAATTTCTTATCCAGTAGATAGATAGAAAAAGTTTATGAAATCGAATTGCATCCCATTGATTATTGCAATGTTGGAAAATTCTTTCTGGTGTTCTCCCACTGAATGCTTTCGCTCAAGCCAAGGCACAGATTCTAGAGCAATTAACGAGCAATTAACGGTGGATAAAATTACAAAGTATTGAAGGAGAGTGTAAATCTTTTGAACTGGAGAATCAAGCTGCAAATCTCTTGCTTGACGAAGAGGCTTCAATAGACAGGTTGTAAGCAAGACTCCTTAAAGTAATTTCATCCCAATGTAATGGCATCAGATAATTAAGATTAGCTAGATCTATCCAGGTAACTGAGAGACGCATAAGCACAAGTGTGGCTCTTCTCTTGCACAACAACTCAAAATTTTCACACACCTACTGTAACCTATGTACATGATTAACACTCAAAACATTTCCATGACCACAGCCTCTCTCAGACACCAATTCTTGTAATGCCCAACATTGAGATACACCAATTCAAAGTTAGTTATTTACTTCATTTCCATATTTTTTTTAACAAATATGTCATCTTAGGATTGTAATTTAAAAATATATAAGATCACTGTTATAGTCTTACAACCAGCTAAATGTGGTACACCAGGTTGACCGCCATGCAAGGGGATTTAACACAAAATGTAACAATTACTCCTGGGGATTTAACACAATCTGTATTAATTATTGATGTCTCGCTCAAACTGGAAAGTCCAATGGAATTGAACGATTGAGATTGGTTTTGCATAAGTTGATTGGGAAAAAGGGCATTTTCATCTTTCCCATTTTCGTTTTTGTACCAAGTCCTAGAACTCCTATGTGTTTTGGGTGTTTTGAGTATTAGCTGAACCATGTATATCCAGCTGATACTGTTTCATGAGAAAGATATAGTATAAAAGCCTTACTGGTGAGTGTTGCTTAACCATTTATTTCTATTTCTGGCTGATATCGTTTCAGAAAAAAAATACAATATAAAAATCTTTGTTTTGAATGGATTAATAGGATGGTGTTGGGTCACATGCACGTGGGCATGTATATGTGCATATGCAATCTATTTATGAACTGTTTGTGTAACTATGTTATCTATTCATGATCAGTCTGTGTAACTGAGTGATAGATGTTATATATACGAACATACTCATAGAAGTATAGTATAATGTGAGGACAATGCAGAGTGCAAGTATTGTAATTCTTCCTTAAACAGAAAAATACCAATTTATTTGGTTTACTGTTATCAATTTTATGCTTTGTGGTTACTCTGTTTTTGCTTCCGCTACCCAACAAATGATATCAGAGCTGGTGAATCGAGTTGGATGAGATCTGGCGTGTGAGGACTCCGAGTTCGTTGAAGGGGCATTATTCTTTGCCCTAACGCTTCCGGCACCTATCAGGAAGAACGTTGACAGTGGAATATGCAAAGAGCATTTGGGGCAATATTCGTTGATCCTTGCCCCGTGGAGAAGGCGTGATAACAACAGTAAACTGTGAAGTGATACACTCATGGGTGGAGTATTCACGTTGAAAAATCGTGTATTCACTTTGAAAAGTCTGGGAAGGAAATCTACCTTTCTTGTTTGATATGCACAGAGCTATGGAGAGGTCTAGAGGTATGAGTTTTGACTTTTTACTATGGATGAAATTGGCGTGGGTAGAACTTTATTAAAATATTCCTTTTAATATAACTTTATGTGAAAGCTAATTATATAAGCGCTTCATACTAAGACGGGATGTTTATTTGTTCAAAAAGGTGAATGTCCTCAAAGTTTTAAGATATATTTTAAATATTTTATTTTTGGGATTAATTTTTTTTGGTTTTACTTTGAAATATAAATATAAGTTTGTTTCCTTATATTAAAAAAGAAGTTAAGTCAAGGATGATTTTAAGGATATAAATTTATTTTAAAATGTAGAAACTTTGACGAATTTTACTAATCCTTAATATGTCAACTATAAAATGTTTGGTGATATTTTTGTAAAAAAATTCAAATATCTATGGATTTTATATAGTTTGTACTGTTGATTAAGGTTGGTTGTCATTGATGTCAACCCTTGAAGAAAGCCCGGTAACACAAAGGTTTGGGTAATGGACCCAAGTTTGTTTGATGTAAAGATGACTCATTATTGTCTTGTCATGGTTGACAAGAAATAAAGATGGATGAACTCCAAAGTGGTCCTCTTATGGTGAAAGCCCTCACGGGAAAACACTTTGCGGAATGAGAGAACCCATGCTTAATTGTGGAATAATGAGATGAAGGACATCAATTTTTTTAGTGAAACTATCCTATATGCATAGTGCCTGTCACGCCATTTCCGGTGGTATGTAGAACGTCACATAACTACTCACGGTTAGAGAGTTATGACCATGAGAAGTTGGAGAACCCAGGTTTGGGCAATGGACCCAAGTTTGTTTGATGGATAACAGTA
>SNQJ01S0195497.1:9675-22815 GCA_010110895.2 Picea sitchensis | reverse complement strand
CCATCTATGGGTGTTGTATCTTCATGTGCATTTTCCTTCATGTCCAAATAACTTCATCAATCTTGTGGTCCAAAACCCATGACTAGGGTTGACATCAATGACAACAACCAATCTTCCAACACAAGCAAGTTGTGATTTTCCAATCACATCCACAGAATCTTCAATCTTACCCAACACCACCTTTCCAGAATGCACTTTTCCAGGTAATGCGCTAGTGGTCACAGTCTCAGTATTTACTTTGTTGGGCAAACCACTCGTTCCCTCTGTTAATGTAATATTTGTTTCCCTCGACTAGATTTAGGGACCAAACAATAGCTCTAAGATTTCTCAGAGCATATCATCTTGTCCATATCTAGATACTCACGGCTTATTCTTTTGGTTAAAAGGACAAGTCTGTGTTTCTCACTGAGGTGAAACAAGCAACCTCTGCAAAGACTTGAGAGAAACCATAAGCTGTCCAAATGAAGGTCGTAGATTTGGATCATTCTGCCAGCATTCAAAAATAATCTTTGCAGCCTCTGGATCAATTTCCTTGGGAATATTGAGGCGATGATTCTGAAAACCAACAACACCAACTACCTGCATGGGATTCATTCCGCTCCATGGCATACGCAAAGTAGCCAGCTCCCATAAGATTACACAAAAAACATCACACTTTTCATTTGATGGTTCATTCCAAAGAACTTTCGGTGCCATCCATTCTGGCGTTCCTGCAGTTGATTTGGAAGACAGAAATGTATGGTGCTTCAAACGTGACAAGCCAAAATCACAAACCTTGACAACCCAATCTTTATCAACAAGAAGATTTGGGGAATTCAGGTCTCGATGAACTATTATAGGATTGCTACTATGCAAATAATTCATTCCTTGAGCCACATCAAGATCCATCCGTAAACACCTCTTCTCATCTATTTGGAGGTTAGGGCAGTGGATTAGCCTCTACAAGCTTCCTCTTGGAAGAAACTCCGTCAAAATAGAGAGATTTGGAGGCCGAGTGACATCTCTCATAAAAAGAACAATATTTGGGTGATGCAATCTTCGCATGATTCGCACTTCACTGCAGAACTGCTCTAATGCATCCCCTGAGAAATCTTGATCAAGAAACTTCTTAACTGCAACTTCCGTTCCATTCCATTCTGCGTGATAAACTTCTCCATAAGAACCTAGTCCAATCTGTTCACCAATTTTCAGATATTCCAATCGGATTTCACATTCTGTAAACGGAATTTGAGGCGACAATTGCTCAAGATTTGATTACATAAGCAAATTTTGAGTCTTTGATGATTGAAACGCACACCTATGTGATGAGTTAGCTCTGTAAACTGGAATTTTGACCATCTATTTCCACTTTAAACGGATCTGAAAGTTTGATAGCACGTCTGGATGAGAGATTTACTGCGCCAATTTATCCTTCAGGTCCACCTTAGATGTTTAACACCCGACAACATTTCTAATTCAAAGAATCCAGAAACGTCTAGTCCGTGAAGCTATGTCAGCTGCTCGGACACCTATATGCTCTTCAACTTCCCACAGCCCAATGCTAACTCCTCCAACGAATTGAAATGTTCAACACCTGGCAGAGCTTCTAAGTCAACATTTCACAGTGCTTCTAATTCAAAGCATCGAGAAACGTCTAGTTCTCGAAGCTCTGTGAGCTGATGACACACCTGTATGATCTTCAACTTCCCACAGCCAGATGCCTTCGACTTCTCCAGTGACCACAAATGTTCAACACCCGACATCTCTTCTAAGTAAGAGCATCTGGTAACATCTAGTTTTCGAAGCTTTGTCAGCTGCTCGGACACCTGTATTCTCTTTAAACTCCAAAAAGATGCCTTCAACTCCTTTTTTCTCCAAACATTGGGCCTGGTTATCCTTATCATTGCGAGTCTTCTGTAATAAATTTATGTCAATTTCATTGGTTGAATTTTCTAATTGTTCAATTCCATCTTACAAGAGCAGCCAAAGGAACACTTTCTTTCATAGCCACCTGACCTTCAGCAACTTGCAATGCATCAGGCAATGGATCTTCAATCCGTGAATTCAATTCTAAAATTCTCTTTCTAAGACACTCTTGTGTTTCAATATAGTCGGTAGTTAATTTATTCTCAGATGGATGAAATGTCCTCACTAGAAGCATCCTCTGAACATTTACAGCATCAGCTTTTGATCTTCCACTATCCTGAGCAGCTGTGAATGTTTTTCCCTTTCTGATTATGCCATATGGGCTAGATGTTTCATTTTCTTCTAAATTGATGGAAGTATGTGGACAATATGGAATCTTTCTATCAAATAAGGGTTGACCATTCTGAATATCAACTAATACTTTCATTCTCAACAAATGAACTCAGTTCTTTTTTGAGTTTGCAAGTCATTTTCCTCCTTTCCTTATTCATGTCTGCCCTACTTTGTAATGCTCTGGTTCACCATTTTCTCCAGTGCTATGCACTTCCATCTGCCCACTTTGCAGTTTAGACACCACACTATTTTGGAGCGACATGTCCATATCCTCATTAACCATATTGTCTGATTCAATTATTTTTTCTTTCAAACGTTCTGCCATGCACCCCAGCACAACCACTTTTGGAGGAACAACTGACTTTGCTTGTCCCTTTTCAACAATGTTTTTTCTGCTTATTCAACAATGACTGAAAGCGATCTACATGCTTGTAGGATGAGCTTATTTTTCTATCTACTCCTACATCTAAACCAACAGTACTGGCTCTTATTAAGTGAATTAATGCTTCCAATGAAGCCATGTCAAGGGATGATTTACTGATAACCTCCTTGATCTAGACCCAAAAAGTAAAGGAATGCCCAGAATGCAGAAATGCATTTTAAAAGGATGACAGAACCATCCTTCTTCTAAAGGAAATATTTTGACATTTATGCTGTTCATAAATTCTAAATAATCAGCGATAGGGTCATTAAAAACATCAAGGAATACCTCTTTAAGCAGTTGTTCCAACTGAAGATTGACATGTTGCTGTCGATGGCTTCCACCGATCTCCATGTCAACTGTAAACTGCTCAACTTCGATCAAAGAAACATGCATGATGTACCACTAATCAAATTCTTTTTTCTCTTCTTCACGTCTGCTGCAAATTTCCAGTCTCTGCAAATATTGAAACTGTAGGCTTCCCTCATGATCCTTTGCATATCTTAAACTGTCACTTGTTGTCTTGTCAATTTGCTCTTCACTTTTTAAGTTTTCAAAAGAGGCAATATGATCTTAATAACAATCTAAGATAGTGGATGTATTTGGTGTATTGTTTAAAACATCTATACTATGGCCATCATCCTGTAGATCATCAATATCTTGGTCATGATGAGAAGCATCTCCTGCTGTAGCATATTTCACATAACTATCTGATTTCTTATTCAACAAATTGAAATCATGACAACATTCATGATAGAGAAGGTCATCCGAAAAATGGTCTTTACAAAATACATGGAAGGCAGCATGAAAATCAGCCAAAGAGAAGACACTTGCATCCGGAAGAGACTGGCACTAGTCAAGAGCAATTCCCTCTAAAGAAATTTTCAACAGCTTAATTTGAACATCTTCATGTACAATTTCAAGCCAGACAATGAAGTCATGGAAATCCAGCAAATATTCAGCTGGTACTTCCCACTTCTCTCCATGAAATCTGGGGATACTACGTTCCCATTCATCTCTAGTAGGTACTGGATGAGGGTAACCAGAAATACTTGAGAAATTGCAGAACGCATACCTCTTTGCTAAGATCTGATTCATTTATATACCAGTGGAGTCGCCAACAAATCCGTCCTTCATGGAGTTGCCACTGAATTCGTCCTTCATGGAGTCGCCAGATAGATGATTACAACCAAAATAATGTCCAGGCTTTGTCTATCATCAAAGTTGGATCTATGTCGTCTCCCAAGGAAGCTGAGCTTCAATCTCCTCTCCCCGGCAACGGTGCCATTTTGTTATCACTCCAAGAAACCCTTTGTGGTTGTAGGCCAAAGGTGCTTGGTAACTTTATAAATCATGAACAATGAAAGTGTGTATCAATGGGATAATAGAGAGTAGCTAATGAGAACACAACTCACAATGCAATCGAATGAAAAGGTGCTTTTAGGAATCAATGAAAAGATAGAGTAATATCAAAAGGTATGGAGAAAACTGATCTAGATAATTAAGTACAACAGTGTGTAGGATCATACAAGACATCAAGAATTCCTTTAGTTCAATTTTATGAGCTAAATAAGAAGATGACAGTTCTTAATAGTTGAGCTAAAATGAAATAAAGTACAGAACATGGAATAGATGAAGAAATCTGTCATTAACAACAAAAGAAGACTGATTCTGTATTGAAAATAAGTGTCATAGTACAATAGCCAAAGAGTATCCAAAATTGAACCCTTGTCTCTTAGCAAAAAGAGGCATTTATAGCCTATTACAATCCGTTTTCAGATCCTAAAACAATGGATCTGATATTCTAAAAATAGAAAGTCAAAACTGATTCACAAAAGATAAGGAGAGATCCTCAAGATGAGGTCAACCTCTATCTTTTGGTCTTCAAACATTGGTTGAAAGTTGATGAAGTGTAGCCTAGCCTTCCAAGGTTCTTTGATCGGTTCCTTTGAAAGTGGAATTCGAATTTGATGATGTGTGCCAAAAATTCCTATCATTTTGCCCTTGAAAATCACCAAATTTAGTCAAAAAAATCCCTTTTGACTTTCATCTCCAAGAATGGCCTTCAGATTTTGATTTGATAATTCATAACCAACTTATTGAAGAAGAATTCAAACCATTCAAACCCAAAAAATCCTGATCTGGGCGAAAATTTGGCTATTCTGGCCATGACAGGCTTTCACCAGCTAACTTACCCAAAAATCTTCTCCTTAGCTGTTGAAAGGCAGAGCTTTCAACAACTAACTAGTTATAATTCTGCCTTCTGCGCTGGTGAAAGCACAGATTTTTTCAAAATCAAATTTCTCAGTCATGGAGAGTCCGTTTTGCATGCTTAAATAGTTGATCGACATCTAAAAATCCTAAACTTTCTAATGGTGCTTTCAGATCAGGATTTGGATCTCGGGAAGCTATCAAAAAGGTCCCTACAATATTAGGCATCGTTCTTTCAAAAATGCCGGTGCGTTTTTTATCGCTAACAGGTAGCATATATCATAATATTTTGTGCCACAAAAACACATGAATACTCTCTTGACAGTTGTCCAGTGTTCCTTTCCAGGTTTCAACATGTATCTTCTCAACACTCCCACTTCATGGTCAATGTTTGTTAGAAAAATAGGATCGCGGAGCAATAAAATAAAACAAATGTGGAAATAAAACATATAAGATACACAATACAATAAAGACACAGATATACATGGTTCACCCAGTGTGGGATACATCCACCAAAGAAATTTCTAGGTCCTTCCTTTATCATTATCCAACAAATGAAGGGATACAACCTACATCAAACCCGTTGTAGCTTCCTCTTCTTTTTCTCACAGTCTCCTATCTTAGAATACAATATTCGCCATGATACATAGCCACAATACATTTCCCTCATAAAAGAGGGTTTCCTTCTAGGGAAAAAACCCTAACATAACTTATACCATTATATCTGTGACCTTATAATTAATGGTCTAGATTTACTATGAAATTACAATATACATTTACAAGACAATTTTTCCTTCGGGGGCTTCATCCCCGAACCCCCACTAGGGGCCTGCTTTCCCCTGGACCCTGCAGAGGGGGTAACCCTCCTCTGCACTCCCCTACGTGGAAGAGTGTACATTATTCCACGATCTAAAGTCTTAATGGGGTATAAACACAACTGAAAACAAAGACCTCTGAATCAAGACGATAATCAGGCTCCACAACCAACAATCTCCCACTTGTACACTGATCTCAACAACTCAACTGATGTTGTATTTGCTGGAATATGATCCTTCTTGGACTTGGAAAATTTCTCATCTTCATCTTCATGATAGAATATCAACTAAAACTGAGTAGGAACTCATTTTCTCCCTGGTTACTCCCTTTGTTAACATGTCTACATGATTCTCGCTAGTGTGTATCTTTTCCAACTTCAAATGTCCATCTTCCAAGATGGATTGTATGAAATGGTACCTAAGTTGTAAATGATTAGTATTCGAATGGAAGGATGAGTTATTTGCAAGATGAATGACACTCTCACTATCACAATTCAACCTGCTATTCTCCTGCTTCTTTCCCAATTCCTCCATAAACCTCTATAACCAAATCATCTCTTTACTAGCCTCTGTAGCAAAAACATAATCTGCCTCTGTTGTTGAAAGTGAAACAACCTTTTGCAGTTTAGAAATCCAACTTACTATTGTTCCACCTATAGTAAAAACATACCCTTTGGTGCTCCTCCTGCTATCTTTATCACCTACCATATCTTAATCGACATATCCCTGTAGAATAGTGTCTAAACCTCCAAAACATAATGCATGAGTAGGAATACCTCTCAAATTCCCGAGAATCCACTTTACTACCTCCCAATGTTCTTTTCCTGGATTTTTCATATACCTGCTCACAACTCCCACTGCATGTGAAATATCTGGTGTTGTGAAAACCATCGCATATATCAAGCTACGAATTGTTGATGAATAAGGGACTCTGGACATGTATTCTATGTCCTCCTATGTATTGGGACACATTTCCTTAGTTAATTTGAAATGGATGGCCAAAGGTGTACTAACTGGTTTTTCATTCTTCACTCTAAACCTCTTCAACACCTTCTCTATGTACTCACCCTGAGACAATGTCAATTTGTGATTTTTCTTGTCTCTTGTTATTCTCATACCAAGGATTTTCTTTGCGGCACCCAAATCCTTCATCGCAAATTAATTAGCTAATTTCTTCTTGAGCACATTTATATCCTGCATATTAGACCCTGTAACAAGCATGTCATCTACATACAACAACAAGATAATATAACTTCCATTTTATAGCTTTTTAAAATAAACACAACAATCATAATGCCATCTATTATAACCTTGTTTTGTCATAAACCTGTCAAACTTCAAATACCACTGCCTTGGTCTTGCTTTAGGCCATACAAGATCTTCTTCAACCTGCATACCAAATTCTCCTTCCCTTTGACCTCATACCCCTGTGGTTGTTGCATATAAATCTCTTCCTCCAAATCCCCATGGAGAAATATTGTTTTTACATATAACTATTCAAGATGCAAATATTCTACTGCCACAAGACTTAAAATAGTCCTAATTGAAGTCATTTTAACAACAGGAGAAAATATTTCATCAAAATATATACCTTTCTTTTATGCAAACCCCTTTACAATACGTCTAGCCTTGTACCACTTTTTCCCTCCATCTTCTTCCTTCAACTTGTAAACCCATTTATTCTGCAATGCACTTTTTCCTATAGGAAACTGAACCAAATCCCAATTCTGGTTATTTACCAAGGAATCCATTTTGTATTTCATTCCTTTCTCCCACTTCGTTTTGGTGTCTAAGTGCATTGCCTCTTCATAACATTCTGGTTCACCAAAATCAGTCAACAATAAATAATAAAATGAAGGAGCATATCGTTCATGGGGTCTACTTAACCTAGTAGATCTTCTAACAACACTTGCATGAGTTTGAGGTACTTGTTGATCCTGTTGTTGTACATTTTTATTTTCTGGTACCTTTGGAATTTATTTTTCAGTGATCTCATCAAGCACTGTGTATTCTGGTTTTTCTTTTTCCTATTTATTTCCATGCAACTTATCTTTGTACATGAATTTCTCATTGAATACGAAATCTCTAGTCCTAATTATTTTTTTATTTTCATAATCCCATAAGCGATAACCAAAATCATTAACATCATATCCAATAAAGGTACACTTCTTGGATTTTGCCTCAATATTTGTTCTATTTTCTTTATCAATATGGACAAATGATTCACAACCGAAAGTCTTCAAAAAATAATAGTTTACCTTTTTACCTATCCATGCCTCCTCTAGAATTATACCATCCAAATAGCTTGAAGGTCCTCTATTTATTAAGTAAACAAAAGTATCTACAACATCTTCCCAGAACTATAAGGGAAAACCAACATGTAATCTCATACGCCTTCCACGCTCCATGATTGTCCTGTTCATCCTTTCTGACACACCATTTTCTTGTGGTGTTCCTCGAACCGTCTTCTCTCTATGAATCCCATGGTATGAACAATAATAATCAAAATCCTTACTGCAATATTCACCTCCGTTGTATGATCTGAGACACTTCAACCTTTTTCCTGTCTCATTCTCAAACACATATTTCCATTTCTTAAAAGTATCAAAAACATCATATTTTTGTCGAATACAATAAACCCAAGTTTTTCTAGTTGCGTCATCAATAAAAGTAACATAATAACGAGAGCCACCAAGAGTTGATATCTGATATGGTTGTTGAAGGTGAATCCCCCTATGGAAAAGTGGATTCCCTCTTGGTCTCTAGACTCCTAAGGCCAAGACAAAAAGTTATTAACATGGACACTGACTTCCTTTTAGATATAATCAAGTTAATGAATGAAAGAGAAGGAGAAAGATATGTACCTTNNNNTACTGCAGACAAACTTATATGGAACAAGTACAAGTTTGAAATAAATAGGCCAAGCATTGATTATATTAATGAGAACGAGTAAAAGTACTTACAATCCTTTGAATGAAGGTGAAGTAGCCTCTTCCAATTCTCCTTGTCCAACCCATTTGCTCAATCAATCTCCACTAATTGCTTTGATGACATCTCAATCATGAGATCATAAGTTTGATGTAATTCTCAATTGTCATTGTCTATCAATACCACTTATAGGATCATAAGTTTGGTATCAAACTCTAGTCTCTATTTTTCCTTTCACCATGAGAAGGCCTCCTTATATAAACTTGGAGAGGTTCAACCACTTGAGAGATATTTGAGATAAGTTGAGGATTCCTCTCCTTCAGTTGAGGATCTCCTCTAAGATCATGCCTTGACCATCTATTCAAATCCAACTACCTTCAGGAATTGAGGGATTCTTCCCTTATTTGCCTCAACAAACCTAGAATTTTCTAAAAAGAGGGTAGCACTCCCCCATAAGGGTGCACAGGGTGCTCAAGCACTCCCCCAAAGAGGCTCAAGGAGCACCATCACTCCCTGACAGTGGGTAGGGGAGCGCTCCTCTCTAAAATTCATTTTTTGAGTGTTTTTTCAATGGAAAAAGGCTTGTACTTCTTGCCAATTGATTTTTATTCTTCCAAACTATCCTTTGAGGTGTATTAAGTGTCTTCATGATGTTTTTATGGGAACAACATAGGCAATATGGCAGTATACTATTCTTGACACTTGCAACACTTATAGTCAAGATGCGACACTTGCGAACAATATGCGACACTTACAACACTTGTAATGACGACACTTGTGACACTATCGAAGTGAGTAATTTTGAGGTGTAATAATGGTCCCCATACATTTGTATGCACAATCTCTAACCTTTCACTCTTCTTTTCTTTTCTAACTCTGAGAAATCTGACTCTCTTCTGTTTTCCATAAACACAATACTCACAAAAATCCAAATCAATTTGTTTAAGATCTGACAACAGATTTCTTTTGTGAAGTATTTGCATCCCCTTCTCACCCATGTATCCAAGACTATGATGCCATAGTGTTGTATCCACTCTTGTAGAAGCTAAAGAGATAGAAGAGTCAGTATTTCCAGTACATAAATACAATGTACATACCTTCTATCCTTTTTCTATCACTAATGATCCTTTGGTGACCTTCCACACCTTATCTATAAATATGGATATACAACCTTCACTTTCCAACTTCCCCATTGAAATTAGATTTTTCCTTAGATCTGGAATATGTCTTATCTCTTTCAACAACCATTGGTTTCCATTGCTTTGCTTTATTTTTACCTTTCCCATTTCAACAATTTCTCATGGTGCATCATCACCCAAATTAACCTGTCCAAAATCACCTTGAACATAATCTAGAAAACGTTTCCTATGGGGTGTGCCATGAAATGAAGCTCCTGAATATACTACCCAAGACTCAAAAATATTAACTATAGAAAGAGTCAAAGAATCTTGTAACACATCATCTGTTACATTTTCTTCCTGATTTTTCTCCTGCGGTCTATCTCTTTGTTTCTTTAGAGCTCTACAATCTTTCTTCAGATGTCCTTTCTTCCCACAATTCCAACATTCTATATTTCCAAATCTAGATTTGTATCTACCCTTCCTAGAATTACCGTGGTTCCCTGAGCCCTTTCCTCTATCCTTTTGTCTTCCCATGTTCTCCATGTTTAATGTGTTACCTGGTGTCTCTTCTGTGCTTTTTCATCGCATTTCCTCACTAAGGATAGCACCAAAAACATCATCAAATTTTAAAGTGTTTGAACCAAATATAGAGTTACTTACAACCATGATCAAGTCATTCCATATTTCTGGCAATGAGAATAATATTAGAAGAGCCTTGACCTCATGATCAAAGGCCACATTTACAGAACTTAGTTGATTATTAACCATATTAAATTGATTCAAATGATCTGCAAAAGACCCACCTTCTGGAATATTCATATTAAATAATATCTTCATTGGAAATACCTTATTGGACACTGGAGTTTTTTCATATAGTTTAGCCAACACATCCATCATCTCCTTCATTGTCTTTTATTTCAAAATATTTAAAGCCACCAACGTTGTCACGCTCAGTCATATCGTTCCTAGTTCGTTTATGTCAAGAACTTCCCATTCTTCGTCCTGCATGGTTGTCGACTTCTTTTCTATTCCACCCAATGGTAGGAATAGATCCTTCTGATATAAATAATCTTACATCTACATCTTCCATAACTGGTATTCTTGGTCATTAAATTTATCGACCCTGAACTTTCCATCTTCCGCCATTGCTCCCACTCGAACCAAGAACCCTCTTTTCCTGTGAGTTACCTTTCGCTCTCATACCAGTTGTTAGAAAAAAAGGATTACAGAGAAATAAAATAAAACAAATTCATAAATAAAACACAAAATATACAAAATACAATACAGATACAGATATACGTGGCTCACCCAGTGTGGGCTACGTCCACTAGAGAAATTTCCAAGTCCTACCTTTAATATTATCCAACAAATGAAGGGATACAAACTACAACAAAGTCGTTGTAGCTTCATATTCTTTCTCTCACAGTATCATATCTTAGAATATAATATTCGCCATGATACATAACTGCAATACATTTCCCTCATAAAAGAGGGTTGCCTTCTAGGGAAAAAAACCTTAACATAACTTATACTGTCATACTTGCGACCATATAATGAACGATCCATATTTACTATGAAATTAAAATATACATTTACATGGAAATTTTTCCTTCGGGGGCCCACTTTCCCCCAGACTCTGCATAGAGGGTAACCCCCCTCTACACTCCCCCGCATGGAGGAGTGTACATTATTCTGGGGTGTAAAGTCTTCATGGGGTATAAACACGACTGAAAACAAAGACCTCTGAATCAGGAAGATAATTAGACTCCACAACCAACAATGTTTGTTCGAGTGCAGACCATCACATACATTAGACTACCAACAAAAATTTCATAGAGGACACATGCCATATCCTCGATTTCTTCATGTTTCTTTGAACATTGTTTAGCTATTAACCTTGCTCCCATAGGAAATGGCACCTTTATAGGTTTGTAATCTTGCATGTTGAAATGTTCCAGAATTGTTTCGATATATTTCTTATGGTTCAACCAAAGCTTCCTAGCTACTTGATCTCTCTCCATCTCCATTCCCAGAATGAATTTCGTTGCATCAAGATCGTTCATGTCGTACTTGGAGGATAGATGCTTATTCACCTCCTTTATTACGTTCATAATTTTTTCGATCAACAACATGTCGTCAACATACAATGCTACATATATCAAAACACCCACCTTCTTCTTTGGAATATATGAAATGATAATCTTTGCTTATCACAGATCCTAAAGTAAGGATGTATGTATCGAACTTTTGGTGCCACATCCTTGGTGATTGATTTAGACCATAGAGGGATATTTTCAATTTGCACACCAAATATTTCCTTACCCTTACTACAAATCCTTGAGGTTGTTTCATGTAGATTTATTCTTCTAGGTCCCCATGTAGGAAAAATGCCTTAACATCCATCTATTCCATTCCAAAATCAAATGATGTAGCTAGAGACATTAGTACTCTAATGGAGTTTAATTTTGCAACAGGGGAAAAAATCTCACCAAATTTGACTCCTTTGACTTGGTAATATCCTTTCACTACCAGTCGAGGTTTGAATTTATCGAATTAACCCGTTTCACTCATCTTAATCTTGAATAACCACTTTTTGTAGACCTTATTTCTTCCACTAGTTAATTCAACTAAATCCCATGTGTCTAATCTCTTCGACCATGTCATCCTTCTAGAGTATTCCCTCTATCAAGTCAAATTCCTCCTCGACTGACTTGGGATCCTCGTCAGTGAAATTTAACACAAATGCATAATAGAAGTCAGGCAGACTATACCTTTTTACTAGTTTTATTACTTGTTCATACCTCCTTACAACCGATTTCAATTGTTCATGTTATCACACAAGTTCTAGGTAGGGAAAATCCCCACCCAACAACTAAATGGCGACAACTTTGGGAGCACCTACCCAGTGTAACCTTAGGTAGATGTTCCTGTCACTTTAGAGGTGAAGTGGTCACCTCAATGAGGGAATCTCGGTGACCCTAGGGGTGAAATGAGATGGAAAGTGTGATTTATGAATGAATTCCCCTAGAGGTCAAGTTTCTAGATGGAAAATGGAACTTAGTGATGAGTCTTGAGGGTCATTTGAGTATTCCAAAGCCTTGAGTGGCCTGCAAAGAGATAGTACATGTCCACGACACAAGGAAAACCAAGTATATAATGCAATATATTAAGTGTACAAGTGAGTTAATATTGTTGTCCCTAATAGCATCATTAAACACACACACACACACACACACACACACACACACACACACACATATATATATATATATATATATCAGCAATAGAATATAATGAAGTTGCTAGATAAGATGCCAAATGTCAAGAGGATGAATGTGAGAAATAAACTAGCAAAGAATTAGCATCACTTCAATAATAAAACTTATTGTTGGAAGATTGGTTGTTG
>SNQJ01S0195495.1:12035-29548 GCA_010110895.2 Picea sitchensis | reverse complement strand
GGTTGGGGAGAATCAACATATCATTGTGGTCATGGATTACTTCACTAAATGGGCAGAGGCCATGCCTACCATTAAATCTGATGGTAAGACAGTTGCATTCTTCGTATTCAACCAAATTATAGCCTGGTTCAGAATACCAAAAGAGATTGTCACTTATCATGGTAGTCACTTTCAGAATGAAATGATGAAAGAGTTAGCATCAAAACTGGGGTTTAATCACGTTCATTCTTCCCCTTATTATCCCCAGGAAAATGGACAACTAGAGGTGGTGAATAAATCTCTCAAGACCATCTTGCAAAAAACTATCAACCAAAGTAATTATGACTGGCATATGATGCTTTACCCTGCACTTTGGGCATATCGAATCTCGGTAAAGACTTCCACCAGTTTTTCTCCTTTTCAGTTAGTACATGGCATGGAGTCGATTCTTTCGATTGAATGTGAAATCCCTTCCCTGAAGTTGACAATTGAGCTCCTACCTGACATGTCTGATCTTGAAAAATGCCTTGTGCACCTAGAGCATCTCGATGAGCAGCATCGATATGCCTCTAAAACTATCGAAGCAAATAAACGATGTGTTAAGGTTCAATATGATAGGTCTGTCTGTCCTAGACAGTACACTAAGGATGACTTGATTCTCCTGTATGACCAAACCAAAGAATCGTTGGGGGCAGTGTTATAGCAAGATTTGCCTCACCCTGTGCACTTTGCTCAGAAGGCCTTTTTCCATTTCCCTGTGTAGACTTGAAGACCCTTTTTGAAAATTCCAGAGCTAAAAACAATATTTTTCCACATATATGTGCCCTAACTATTATACAACATGTGTATACACAGGTTGCACCACTATAGCCCACGTACATCATGTTTTATGCCCAAAATTAAAAAATGGTGTCGGGTTTCCATATCACGTCATGAGATCCATGATCCTTGACCTTCCATATACTGGAAACGTTCCGACTCAACCCTTCAGTTCCACTTGAAGGCTATAAATGGGCCAAATCCAAGATATGGAAAAGAGGATAAGAATTCAACTTTGAGAGAAAAGTTACTCTGGGAAAATTATTCACTTCTTATTGAGTTTGCATCCCTTTATTCTTTTAAGTCTGAACACATTGTTCAGCCCCCAAGCTCTTCCCTACATGATTGAGAACCTCATTGTCTCTCTTATATTAGCTTGCCTTTGGAGGAGGATTGAAGTGTTGGAGGCCCAATTGGAAGGGACTTAGTTTCTCGGTTCTGAACCATGTCAACATGAAAGTTGGTAATTCATTCATTACTGTTGATTACATTTTAATAGAAATACTCTTTTCTCGTCCAATTAATATCTTGAAAATATTTGAATTGTTATTCCATGGGAATATTTGTTGTGAATGTTGATGGATTATGCTATTGAATCTGCTAACATTATATATTATCATCATATGTTTGCATTTCTTGGTTGTTGAGGACAAGTTGCAGGTGTATTGCTTTGAGTCAAGTGCTCAACGGTGGACTTCATCGAATGTTCGAATGAGGTAGGCTCTTTTATCTTGTCTCCTTAGAATACTTTCTTATATAGCATACATGAGATTAGAGTTGATTTCTACAGTCATTTACATCTATTGTGGTTTACCCCTAGTCATAGAGAGATTTTCCTCGTAATAGAATTAGCGACCATATTGGGGAAAGAATCTTCTTTTTGGGGTTTGGAGTGTTTTTCTCCTTTGATTGCTCTTGTTTATATTGAGATTCTTGTCATCTAATTGCTTGAGAGCCTCTGTTCATTTTGAGACTGAATTTCTTAGCTTTCTCCTTAGCCTGGCTGTTTTTTAACACATATACGTGGGCTTTTACCTAAAAGTCGCGTACATATGTGTGATTTCTTTCTACAAGAGGCGTATATACGCATTTTTCTCTTGAACAATTACGTACATCATCCTTTTTTTCTTAGTTGTTGGATTTGATGTTTGTTGGGTAAGTTTTGATGGTTGTTGAGTCTTCTTAAGTCTCTGTTACGACTGTTAAGTGTCTGTGGAATGATAGGAAACCTTTCTTCGGTTGAATTTTTGGGCGGTGCCTTTCTCATCATCCTTTTAATTTGATTGTAATTGGATCTTGGGCTGGGTGTTTTCTTCTTGATATCCTACTTGGTTTGTCTATGTTTACATAGAGTAGAATTTTTATATCAAGTTGTTGTTCAGTCCTTGCATTTTCATTCTTTTATATTGAAAATACAAAAATATTAGGCATTTTGCATTGATGGCATTTGATATTTTGGGTTCTTATCATTGATCTTAGCAGATGTATAGAAAGATTGCATCTTATCTAGAATTGCATAACTAAATTGAAAATTGCATTTTGAAAGATTATCATTTATTGGGAATTGAAGTTAGGACTTTGCATTTTATTCATATTCATTTATTTTACTTGTTGAGTCATAACATCATTAGTTTCATGACCGCGCATTTTTTGAGTAAGAAAGGCCACTAAAAGCAACACTAATAATTTAAAATTGATTAGAAACGATTTTATTTTCTAGGGCGCACAAACTAGCTTAGGATTTAGAGCCTTGGAATAGGATTTTGTGAGTAAACTTCTCGAAGGCTATTAAATCAACATATGTCTCTGACTAAGGGAGTGGTAACATCCATTGTATAATTGGTGATGTCAAGAGGCTCCACTTACACTGTATTTAAGCATGAGGTCACGTAAGGTTGGTTGAGGGGATATCCCACCAATACCTTCTTAGCGTTAGATATATTTTTGAGGATCTATTCGTATATGTGGATCTTGCTAGTACCTTTACCTCTGTGAGAGGTGGTTCTTTCAAGGTTTAGAGATTTGTTACCCTTCCCATACGGTAGACCTGACTTATGATTGTTCGCTTGTGCATCGGTTATATTGTGGTTGCTTAGTTGCTTGACATAGGTACAACATAGGTTACTTGCAGGGGTTATTCTGCAGGTACCCTGGGTTAGATAAGGGTCGGACAACACACAGCCTTTATGGAGGATTACCTCTCTAGGGGGATCTGACTGACTAGTTGTTAAGCCCACAAGGGCCCTTATAACTGATTTTGATACCTTCGATCTTTATTAGGGAGCCTCAGGCCCCTCTTAGCTGAGGCATAGCTACTTTAGGGAGGGAGGCCCCTTTCTACCACTTTATCATGTTTGTGTGCATATTGGCCTTTTGTTTATTTTATTTTGATGTGATCTTCGATTACTAGTTGGGCTTAGGATTTGTTTTTTATATCTCGAGTCTTGAGTCATTGTGGAGCTCGACCAGCTTCCCCATAGGTCTCACCGCTTGTTACAATTACCACGGCATTTTGAGTCTTTTCCTTCTAAAAGGTGTAAAGTTATCAAATGTGGTACACACACCTCCACTTATCAGACTTGTGATCATACAAGGATGAGTACTGAATCGAGTCAGAAAGATACTCGGAGTCCTTCAACTCCCAAACCTACTATAGTTAATGGTACCCCTTTGACACCTTCAACCATAATCATTGTAGTGTCGGAGGTGCCTATCATCACCCATGCCCATCCTATAGTGAATACTCAACCTATAGCCATGAACCCTTTTGGGTCCCTTTGTCACTCATCGAGCTATAATGTTCAATCCATCCCTATGGCCTATAGCCCTTTTTCTTATGGTATGTCGAATTTCACATCGCAATTTTCATCCTCCATCCTAGCATCTAGTATGAATATTATTATTGGACTTGGGGGCACGACTCCTCCACATACTCCATTCTCATTTGGCAATACCCATGTCCCACAAATGACTCCTACAGTTGGAGGCTTTTCTCCTATTAACCTCGAATCTAATTCTATTCCTAATGCTTCCGGATGGAGTAACCAACCTGGTGGACAAGCAACTGCTTATGGTCTATCCTTTACACCCACCTCCTCTGTATCGATCCCGACCAACATGTTTGGCATGACAAATCCACCTTTATCCTCTGGATTCACACCCAGAGGAGGTCAGTTTCATACCTTGGGCAACCCCCATCCTGGAGCCACTCCAGCTGGCGACAGTTTTTACAACCCTCGTCAAAAAATTCCTACTGGAATGGTGCCCAACCAACCCCTCATGAATCAGTTCGGAGGAGTGTATTACAATCTCAAACAGGGCCATGGTGCATAGCAGAACCCTAAATGGGTTGTGATTCCCTAGCAACAATCTTTCCAGGGATCTTGGGGCCAGATGCCGCAACCTCGTCTCCCTTTTCTTTCCACGCTCAATCTATTAGACTTGTCTAAGTTAATGAATTATCATGTGTGTCCTGATCTGACATGGCCCCCCGTCCCCACCAAGCTTCCTTCAGATATTCCAAAATTCAAAGGAAATAATGGTGAGGATCCTGGTGATCACGTCACTACTTTTCACCTTTGGTGCTCTTCAAATTCCCTTAATGACGATTCTATTTAGTTAATATTGTTTCAACGCACCCTCATAGGGGTCACTGCAAAATGGTATATTGAGCTACCTAGGGGGACATACGACACTTTTAATCAGATGGTTTTAGTCTTCCTCAACCACTTCCAATTGTCGGTTCGTTATGAAGTTGGCTTAGAAATTTTATCGACCTTACGTCAGGACAAGGCCACTCATATATCCAATCACATCCAAGAGTGGTGTAGACGGAAGAGGTTGATCAAGACCTGCATACCCTCGAAAATCCTACTAGAGTGGTTCCTCAAGTTTCTAGTGCCTTATATTTTGAAGGATGTTTCTACATCTGGGGTTACATCTGAGGAAGAAGTGATTTTTAAATCCCAGCAGTTAGATCTTATATATGCTCAGTTTGGGATGTTATACGAGATTCTTCTAGACACACCGTGGTCAAACTATGACCCTAGAAAAAAGCTCGGGCCTCATGCCGATGGCATTCTAGGCTCCACCAATGTGAAATATGTAGACTCAGTGACAAGCCATTTGAAAGAGTTGTATCTAAACCATTCTATAGGAGGGATAGCTTCTTATGTGTCCTCTACTCCCACTCAGTCGACAGATGTACATTATGTGCAATCGTCGACCAACCCGAATGGTATCCAAGAACCAGGAGGGAATAAAAAGAAAGGACATAGTAATAATCGTATGGGTGGGAAGAATAATAATAAACCCAAGGAAAACTATAATAATGAGAAGTCGAATAGTAATGTTGGTGAGGAAAAGAAAGAAAGGCAGAAGGAGAAGTTTCTCTGCAAGCTTTATACAGACGATCACCTTACCCATTTATGCCCCAAAATTTCGGAAGTTGTGAGGATTTTATCTCTACCGCCCGTTGTGTTGACTAATCCTTTTCCACATAATCATCACATGGCCTCGAGCTCCTTGAATGCCGAAAATATGGCGAGTGGGAGTCAAAACTCGTCGACGCAAGACGGTGATCGTTTATGCATCAATATGGTTAAATATGAGGTTAATGTAACCACGCAGCCTTGCAATTACAGTTCTCCACATACTGTACCTAGTATAGAGTCTCCCCCTCCTCTAGAGACACCCTTATAGATCAAAAAACTAGAGCCCCTGCCTCATATTGCTAAAGGAGTACTCAATTGCTCTACCCACAATCATAATGCTAGAGACACCCAGAATTACTCTATTGTTGAGAATCTGGGTCAATCCCCTTTCGCGATGTCAGCTCTGGAGGTACTCCAGATGTGTCCTTCACATAGGAATGCCTTGCTATCTGTGTTAGGAGCTCTAGATCCTTGTGGCTCGAAATTTATCAATTTTAACGTCACAAATGTGAAGCCTCGCTTGCCTTACCATGTGGAATTCCAAATCCACGTGGGTTACTCAAAGTATACCACCAAGCATATTGTTGTTGATGAAGGTGCTACAACATGTGTGATTTCCTTGATGTGTTGGAAAGCCCTCGGCTCTCCGACCCTTTCTCAGTATCCAACCATGTTGAATGTTTTTTACGGTGGTTCCTTCCGCAATCACAATATTCTTCCTTCCTTTCTAGTCTAGTTAGGTGGGAAGATGGTAGAGGTGGATGTCAAGGTGGTTGATGTGCCCTTGACTATAACATGTTACTAGGATGAAATTGAACTTATGTTATGACTGCAATCGTATTGTCCCTCTTTCGTGCTCTTTTCTTTCCTCACGATGGGAAGATCGTGACAATCGACCAATTTTCCTTTATGTATGCTAGACCCAATGCATATGTTGGACCGTCGATCTCCGTGATCAAAAATTCTCAGCCAGCAACTAAGAATATCAATGATGGAATATATTCATCCCTTATGGGTACCTTTGACTTCATGGCATCGATTCATCATATATATGCCATGTCCTGTAGGTCTGATTCGTCAGAGAGGTCTGCTCCTTTCCTCACTTTGTATTTTAGCAATCCTTGGACCCTACCTTCCCCGACTGTGTCTTATGAAGGTTAGACACATTTTGGAATGGCCATGCCACTATCGATATCAAACATAGTGTATCAGGTCATTCTTGACTATTTCGCTGATCTGGATCTAGTTACCTCGCAAATGGACGAGGAGGATCATGTTCTAAATCCCATGTGGGCCACTTCATCGTCTTTTTTACGTGATTGCCTGGATTAGACTTTACCTTTGGATGAAGCAATCATAGAGGCCATGAATGGTTTTGACAGACCATGGGATGATATGCATCATCGCTCTTATTTTCTCCCAGAGCTTGCTAGAATCGAACAAGATGATTTTAGATATACCTTGAGCGATATAGTCGATCATGTCGTACTTCGACTTGATACGCACAGCATTTATGCCAAAGGAAACATGGCAATTATCTCTCCTACCATCACGATGGATATCTCTCATATTGCTGGCAAGGTTGAAAATGTATACATCGGTTCAGATTGTTCGCCGGAAGAAATTTTGATTTACACCAAGCTCCTCAAGGAATTTTGCAACGTATTCGCTTAGTCATATGAAGAGATGCCATGAATCAACCCTCAAATTGTCAAAAATGAGATTAAAACCTACCAAGATGTCAAACCTGTTCGACAACGACTTAGAGTTGTCAATCCTAGAAAGGCCCCTGCTATCTAGGCAAAGGAAGAAACACTTCTTAATGTTGGCTTTATCTACTTGGTTCCCTTGACTGAATGGGTATCCAATCCCATTCCTGTGAATAAAAAGCAAGGAACTATCTTCGTATGTATGGATTTTCGTGACCTGAATAAAGCCTATCCCAAACACTACTTACCGACACCCTTCATCGATCAGATTCTTGACGAATGTGCAGGAAGCAAAAAAATTTATTTCATAGATGGGTTTTCAAGGTATAAACAAATTCAAATTAAACCCGAGGACCAACATAAGATGACATTTATTTTCCCTTGGGGTACCTTCACATACCGAAAGATGTCTTTTGGCCTTAAGAACGTTGAAGAAACCTTTCAACGTGTTATGACCTTTGCATTTCATGATCTCAAGCACATATTCAAAGCCTAACTCGATGATCGTGTTGCTTGTTGGCCCTTGACCAAGTTTTGAGGAATACTTGGTCATATTTGACCGTTTTCGGTACTCCAACATCCAGTAGGAGAAGGAGTGCATGGCAAAGAGGAGATCACAGGATCTCTTCCCCTTTTTAGGGATTTTTAGGTTGTTTGGGCTTTTGGGGAATATTGTAATGGGAAAGGGATATTGACCCTTATTTAGGCCTTTTGTATGTATAAATAGAACGGTAGGAGATGCGTATAAGGAGGGTGTGTGATGTAAAGTGAATGGCTTAGTGCATAAAGTAGATCTATGTGATCAGACATCTGTGTGACTGTAAGAGCTATGTGCCTATTGTAAGTATTGTAAGTGTTGAGTGCACGGGTTAGGGGAGGACTTAGTGCTTGGATCTACCCAGGGAAAGAGGATCTAGTGAGTTGCGCAGATCTCTTGTCCTAGGCGGGGTAAGATCTTGAAGAATTTGTGTTGTAACTTGGTTTACATAAGATAATAACAGAAGAAGACTTTGTGGACGTATCCCTAGGGTGGGGGTGAACCATGGTAACTCTGTGTATTTTGTTGATGTGTTTGTCTCTCTCTTGCTAACTTCTCTGATATGTTTAGATAGATATATTGATGCTTTGTTCTTATGAGATATGAATGCATGCTAGATATGATACATAAGATGTTAAGTGCTTAATCTATTAAGTATAACCTATTTATCATTGCTAAGCGCTAGATCTTAGTAATTACTGCAGTGCTCTGTGCTTTCTGTGAAGTGTATTAATGAATGTATGTTAAGGAATAACTAATTATAAGTGCATTGTAAGCAATATAATCACATATATGTGTCCCAGCTAAGGTTGCAGACATCTGAGTCATGCAACCACCCCTGCCTCTACCTCGGGTGAGACTTCATCTGCTTCGCAGGTGTTGCCGAAAGGGTCGATAGTTAGGGTTTTGTTGGTGTGCTCTTGAGCATTGAACCCTGGGTATGCCCCTGTGCCAACAAATGGCTCCATTGTCGGGACCTAAAACTATGATTGTTGGGAACTAACGAAGAAGAATCTTTGTGCGAACTAATCTATGTGCGTAGATCTGTTTCCCTAGTGCCCAGTGTTTTGTTTGACCCGTGAAGCTTTGTGCCAAGAAAGAAAGGTCAAATCTGAAGAAAGAGAGGTCAAATATGAAGGAAAGAGGTCAGATCTGAAGAAAAGAGGTCATATTTGAAGAAAAGAAGTCAGATCTGCGAAGAAAGAGGTCAGATATACAAGAAAAAGGTAAGATCTGTAAGATCTGTGCTTTGATAAAGCTAATAATAGTTAAAAGTCTTATATCTAGAAGCTTTATGCTCTATAGAAGTAAGATAAGTGGAAAAAAAAAATTCTAAAGCATGGATTTAAGTATGTTTGATCGATTATGTCCTAGCTTCAAAACTAGGGCATTAATAGATGAAAGAAATTTTGATATGAATAGATCTGATAATTATAGTGATAGATATGTTATACCTATGCATCAAAAGAATGTTTGGACTAACAAGTGGATGCAGGATCCTAGAAAGAGTTATTTCCAGGCTAGTCACCATGATCCTAGTGCACAGTACAGAAGTTGGGAAACATCTAAATGAAAGAGAGGATTAACCCTCTGTTATAGTTGCAAAAGACTGGGACATCTTGCTAAGGAATGCCCTAGGAGAAGACCTAGTTGCCTCTGTTGTAAGGCTATGAGCCATGAAGTCTTGGATTGCCCTAGAATGATTGCTAGGCTTGAGAAGATGAATATGGAGCAAGCAAACCCTAAAGGAGATCAAGAGACCAACATTATAGTAGAAACCCAGAAAGAATCAGAAAAGATATTGCTACAGATGAAAGATACCTTGAATGACCACCGACATGTTAGGCTATCAGAGATCTTCAAAGAAAAGGAGAAAATCGAAGCAAGAATAGGGGACTTTGACATTGATTGTACTCTTGATGAAGAAACACAAGTGAACATTATGCCAAAAAGAACTTGGGAAGCTATAGGAAAGCCTACCATGATCCCTTCCCTATGAGGAACAAGTTTATTCAAAGGAAAACCAGTAAACATGTGTGGAAGGCTCGCTCGGATACCTATGAATTTCAATGGAACTTAGACAGAGGAAGACTTTGATATCATTAAATTTGATGAAGACAGAGCCTCGTTTACCATGCTCATAGGAAAACCTTGGATTGATAGAGAACAAGCCAGACAAAAAGAAGAATAAAAAGTTTTGGAACAGAAGAAGTAAGAGTTAAAAGAATTTATGACCAGAAGGATCGCGCACTTGATTGAAGAACAGAAGAGGAGATCGCAGATATTCAATATTAGAAACTCCGATGTCGAAAATAAGAGAACACTTGAAGATCCACAGAAGATCGAGTTACCTATTTTTGATACAGAAGAAGTATTATTAAGGAACCCTAGGAAATATTTTCAACAACGCGAAGTAACTAAGACCACAGAAGATAAACATCAGAATGGTAAAAGCATTACTGAGACGAAGCTCACTGGGAAGAAGGCTAGGAAGTTAAGAAATAAAATGGCTAATATTGTAAGGTTACAAGAGGTTCTAGAGGAAACTTTGCAGCAAGAAGAATTGCAGAATTGGAGCTTCATTGAGATATCAGAACAACGGCATAGAGTACTTCACCATGGCGAAGAAATATAGCCATTGGAACCGATATACCCGTTCCACCGCCGCTCTGAAAAAGGTCAAAAAGTTGTTATGGGTTACCACTAAACCATTGGATAGCACCAGAATGGATAGAACGGAGTTAATGAAAGCTTCATATCCATTGCAAGAAGTCCGTTGCAGAGTTACTTACTTATTCTGTCGCTCCATGCCCGGAGGACACTTTTTCCAATTGAGAACTTGAGCTTACAGACTACCCGCATTATGAAATAGTGATTACTCTAGTTTTATTCTCTATCTGATTACAGTACCGACAGTCCATTGACAACCGGAGACAGTGATCCCGAGCTTACATGTCCGACGAGCTTAGCACAGTAGAAGAATCGGTGAGAGAAGTACTTGCTAGCTTAAGGACAGAAAGAGTCACATCGGAAAGAGGGATGTCCACTGGAGTCCAAGATCCATCGTCGAGAGGTGTGGCAGCCTCCCCATCGATTACTCGAGCTGGAACATCTTGAGCCGGGGCAGAGTTGAGAAATAAGCATAGGAACGACGCAGCCAACGTGAAGTTAGTGCCAACCATCCTACCATCTTACATTCCCCCTCTAAGTGGTGAGATTAATAGGGACAGTGTCCCTAGAGACTTTGAATACACCCTAGTCCTTGCATATCTACCGAAAGGAGTTCGCACCTACAGCGCAGATCAAGACAAGGTTACAGCGTTGAAGTTTTGTGACTTCAACCTGGGAGACCGTAAAGCCTACAGCATGCTTGCACCATCTAAGTACTTAACGAGGACTAAGGGCTAGAACTCGAAGATCATCTCTCATCAATGGATGATGAACCTTGCGCAGTCTACTCTGCTCAATGTTATGAAAATAACACACTTCGACGGACATCAGGAGGTGACTGCTTGTGTGAAATTGTTGCTAGCAAGTTACCACGGAGGATACATGTGGTTAAACTGTTGATCCAGCGTTGATCAACAGGATTACCGAGATTAACATGCAGGGCCCTGATCCCCATGAGTACTACCCTGGAAAGACCACGGACCGTGCTCTTTCACAAAAGATTAAAGAGGCTTATGGAAATGTTGAAAAAGGCGCACTAGGTTACAAGGTAGCCTCTATCGAGAGTGGCGCAGTATGCCTCACATGTCAGTTTATAGCATGGAAGTTGGTACGTAATAATAGACCTACACAAGTATCTGGCTCTGTAGTTGACCTCGTAGGGAAGTGCGCGGAGGGACTACAAATGAATTGGGCAAAATATTTGGTCAATCAGCTAGAAATTGACTGTAGAGAAGCCCAGGACCAGGGGCATGAATTCCACTTTAGTTGGTTGCTAATATTGATCTCCTTTGTTGCATGGGAGCTACTAGAAGGCGTAACCTTCCCTAACCTCAACCCATTCGAACCATTAGCTGCGAAGTTCAATACCTTATGGTACTCGACGAACATGAGCAAGCAGTGGAAATCAAATGCCATTTTTCACAGATACTATAACCAACTTAAAGAAGCCATAGGGGGTGAACCTCACATAACCCCGAACACTTTACAAAGGTTCCAGCCTTTGATAAAGTTCAGTGAAGACCGCCACTTTATATACCTAACTCTAAGTGTTGATGAACACCAAGAACAACTTCATTCCTATTATAAGTTGACCGAAGAAGACCTAGAAGAAATCACCAAGGAATGGTCGATGGACCTCCTTGTTCCAGCAAATCCAGCAAACATTTCAGATATTGATAGCCCAAAAGTTGCACAGGACACACCTGGGCCCAGTAAGATGAAGAAAAATAAGACAAAGGAAACAAAGAAGCATGAAGAGGTTCAGGATGTAGATAGCTACTCTGTAAAGACAGCTTCCATCACACTCGATCAAGAAGGTAACAACGACGACCTAGAGGAAGTTGAACAACAACCAGAAGAAGAAGTCAAAGCTCCAAATAAGAGAAAAGGGTCACCTTCAAAGTCTTCCTCTAAGAAGAAAGAAAAATCTTTCATGACCAAGATGAAGACCACGCTCAACCCCTATGACTTCATCTTTCTCCTCGTAACTTTGAATGAAGCCATAGAAAAAATTACAGAAAAGCAGGAGGCCAAGCAACAGTCGATGTATGACAAAATTGAAGCCGAGCTCCAAGGAGTGCAGTGAGCACTTCAGTCTAATCGTGCAGTCTCTATTGCACCCATACCAGAAGGAACAACAGAAGTAGGATATGAATAAGTTCAACTCCGCAGGATTGCCGACATAGTCGAAGTACACCTTCGGAAAGCGGAAGAAGTAACAGCGCAAGCCACCCAGGCCCTAAAGCAAGCACAGAAGGAAATGTTGGCATGTTTACAGACAGGTGTGCTTGTCATTGATGGAAAGATTAGAGTATGCAGCGATGGAAAAACAAGGACAATGTAAGCTCAGGAGGATTAGCACAGAGTCACATACAATGTGTAGGTGTGCACCACGAATGAGGTTAACTCATTGCAAAATCTTAAGAGAGATAGCGTACTCAAGATCTTAGACGGATCAAAGGTTGAGGCCTTTGACACTTAGAAATTATTCCAATATTAGGAGGATGTGTAAGCCCGAGAGGAGAAGCGACAGTGATCTTTGGATCTCATTGAGAATTCCCAATGAACGTCGGATCTGAGCCCGAGGTCCGACCGGCGTTGGATCCAGGAGAACCTGCACATTCTTTAAAGAGAAAGGTGAAGTGGGGTTATGAAATCCTGAAGGCAGGAGGACAGTTTCGGATACCGGGAGTTGGAAGAGTCGAGACTCTTCATCATCAGGAGTCCGGAATCACAAAATGTGAAACACCGAAATCCCAAAAGCAGGAGGACAGTTTCGGATACCGAGAGTTGGAAGAGTCGAGACTCTTCATCATCAGGAATCCCAGAATCACGAAATGTGAAACCCCAAAAACCTGAAACAAGAACAGTGACCGGAGGTTCAGATACCAGGAGTTGGAGGAGTCAAGAGTCGAGACTCTTCATCACAGGAGTCCTAAAGTCGCGAAATGCAAAATGCCGAAACACCTTTTTGTGTAGATTTTGGATATCAGGAGATGGAGCCTCAAAACACTTCATCACAAGGAATGTCGGAATGCCGAAATGCCGAAATGTGAAAAGCACCTTTTGGTGTTGGTATCGGATACCGGGAGTTGGAGTGTCGAAACACTTTGCAACAGGAATGTCGAAATGACGAAACGCCGAAATGTGTTTTCGAATAAGGCTATGGTCATCGTCGATGGTCACATCATCGATGAGATGTAGAGAAGAGCTCGAAGAGACAAGCTCCATTTCAAATTTTGGGACATGGAGAGTCGAGACGACTCATCACAGAATCCCCGAAACGCGAAATGCGAAATACATGTTCACAATTGGCCCTTGGTCATAACCCATGGTCACATCGACGAAGGCTCAAGGGAGGAGGTAGCATGAAGCTAATCTCCATTTCGGAGATCATGACTTGGAGAGTCGAGATGCCTCACCACAGGGATGTCGAAAAGCCGAATGTCGGAATGTCGAAACGCCGAAAGGCCGAATTGCGAAATGGCGGAATAAGTGTGAGACACATCATTTATGATCCAACGGTGCAGGTTAATCAGGAATATGATCGAAGGGCTATTGTTTCTCTTCACAGTTAATCGATCAGTGGCAATTCAGTTGCTGATACAGTTTTTGGAGGTTCACAGTGTAACTGCTAGAAACGATTGATTGTTTCTACCAGAGGACTGGAAGAGACTTCAGGGTGATCAGCAGAGAAGATGAAGAGTCTCAAGGCATCTGCCAGTGGAATGAAGACTATTCAGGAGGTGATTGACATATGGAAGAGTGTTGAAGCCTGTAACTACAATAGAGAGTATGAGCTCGACTGTGACAGAGAAGTAGAAGAGTCTCGACTGGTAGATGGGCTAAGGAATATCAGCATAACACCCAGTGATGATGGACACATGGTTTTAACATCCAGAGAAGATGAAGAGTTGCAATGATGATCAGGTGGAGCACTTGACATGAAGAGCATGTAGAAGCATTGTGCATATGGTATGCACAAGAGGCACAGAGACTATAAGAATGCAAAACAAAGAAAAGATGGGTGTTGTTGTTGAGAGGGATTCAAAAGTGTAGAAGGAGGAGTGTGCAGCAACTGAAATACAGAGAAGAGGAATGGTTCATTGAATGGACATGACACACAGAGCATAAAAGGCAGAAGCACAGAAAGTGCAAGGCATGTGTGCAGCAAGACAGTGAGACACTAAAGGAAGGTTGAGGTGCTCTTGTAGAGAAAAACAGAAGATCATAAATCACAAGAAGATGCAGACAGAGAGACACTGATACAGGAGAGCAGAGCAGCATAGCAGAATAGTGATATGTCTGGTAAGACAATGATAAATATTGTATCACTGTGATAAATTTATATATAGAAAACTTTATATTTAAGGGTGGAAGGGAGGTGCTAGGGAGGACTGTTGTCCTCGGAGATTCAAGTGGGTGCTTGAACACAGGGAGTTGTAGCTTCCATCTGGTTGCAGCCAGAGAAACCAGGGTGGTGCAAGGGAGAATTGTTGTTCTCTGTTATACAGGTTGGTGCCTGTGTGACTGGAAGTTGGTGTTTCCATCCAGTTGGTGTTGAAACACTTAGGGAGTTGGTGCTTCCTTCTAGTAGGTGCTAGAGAAACCATGGAGTTGGTGCTTCCTTCTAGTAGGTGCTAGAGAAAACGGAGAGTTGGTGATCTCAACAAGTTGCAGCTTGCAAAATAGAGGTTGTAGCCTCATTATGATTTGGTTCTCATAAGTATGATAATGTACATAATGTAAAGATTACTTATCATATAAAGAAGAAGAGGTTTTTCCGCTTTATGGGTTTCCTCAAGAAATATGTGTCTCTGTATATTTCATACGTGTGAATGATGTTGAATGTTTTATTGCTTACATCCCTACAGTATTGTGATTTTCATTCAGTGTTATGCAAGGAGTTTAAAATAAGCATAATTGTTTAAGCTCGGTAACAAATGATTCACCCCCCCCCTCTCAGTTGTCCAACAGGGAATCATAGAGCAACGTCAAGCTACACAGCAAGAGAAGGAGGCCATCCAAGAGAAATATTATAGAGACAGAGAAAAAATCCAGAAGGAGAAGGAGCAACTTCTCGCAAAGCAGATCGGAATTGAAGAAGATGTCAACAGAGCATTTTTCTCTGTGATTGGCTTAGAACAAAAGGCCAAAGAACCCTTAGACCGTCAAGTGATGAAGCTTGCTGAAGTTATTCAGCAACTAAAGTAAAGAGTTGTGGACTTAGAGCTTCAGATCATCCCAAGTACCCTGCAAGAAGAGTGTGACCAACGAGAAATAAATGCCCGGGGTATAGTAGAAAGGATTAAAGAACTCACTGAAGAATAAAAAAACTAAGTACCAGAAGTGCGCAGATACATGAGAACCTGACCGAGTACCTGGAATTACATAAACTAGAGTCACAGCTCCAGGAGGCAAAGCAGCATGCAGATAGACTTCAGAGGCAGTTGAAGGCCCTATCAACTATAGAGAAAATGAAGCGATCCCACGAGCAACGTGTCACACAGCAGCAGATCCACATGATCCAGAGCAAGGTCATGGAAGTGACACATCAACTTCAACCTTTGTAGGATAAGGCATGTCAACTATTTTTAGAGATTGAGAACCAAGGGATAGAGCTACAACAGGTCATGATTACAGCAGAGCGGCACCTATAAGGACCAGTCAATAATGCACTCATCTAGGAGTTCGCAGAGTAGGAGGAAATCACAAAGCAACAAGTCGAAGCATCTTGAGCCAAGCTTGAGGCATTCGAAGCGGAACTGGTCAGACCTGAGTGACTCGGGACGAGTCACAGGTGAGTGTTGGGGGCATGTTGGCCCTTGACCAAGTTTTGAGGAATACTTGGTCATATTTGATTGTTTTCGATACTCTGACATCCAGTCGGAGAAGGAGTGCATGGCGAAGAGGATATCACGGGATCTCCACCCCTTTTTAGGGATTTTGGGATTTTTGGGCTTTTGGGGAATATTGTAATGGGAAAGGGATATCGGCCATTATTTAGGCCTTTTGTATTATAAATAGAAGGGTAGGACATGCGTATAAGGAGGGTGTGTGATGTAAAGTGAATGGCTTAGTGCATAAAGTAGATCTATGTGATCAGACATCTGTGTGACTGTAAGAGCTCTGTGTCTACTGTAAGTATTCTAAGTGCTGAGTGCACGGGTCAGGGGAGGACTTAGTGCTTGGATCTACCCTGGGAAAGAGGATCTAGCGAGATGTGCATAACTCTTGTCCTAGGCGGGGTAGGATCTTGAAGGCTTTGTGCTGTAACTTGGTTTACAGAAGATAATAACAGAAGAAGACTTTGTGGACGTAGCCCCGGGGTGAGGGTGAACCACGGCAACTCTGTGTATTGTGTTGATGTGTTTGTCTCTCTCTTTCTAAGTGCTCTGATATATTTAGATAGATATATTGATGCTTTGTGCTTATGATATATGAATGCATGCTAGATATGATACATAATATGCTAAGTACTTAATTTATTAAGTATAACCTGTTTATCATTGCTAAGTGCTACATCTGAGTAATTACTACAGTGCTCTATGCTTTTTGTGAAGTGTATTAATGAATGTATGTTAAGGAATAACTAATGCTAAGTGTGTTGTAAGCAAGATAATCACAGATATGTGTCCTAGCTAAGGTTGCAGACATTTGAGTCTTGCAACCACCCCTGCCTCTACCTCGGGTGAGACTTCATCTGCTTCGTAGGTGTTGCCAAAAGGGCTTGTCACACACCCACTACAACGTAATAAAATTTTCATTTTTCCTCAAGGGACAGAATCCCCGAAGTCCTACAGGGGTCTAGTGTAGGCTAGTTCTTCCCTGTTCACCTCCCTGTGATCGTGGGTTAGGACCACAAGCCAAACAAACCAGACGCCTTTTCGTGTTTCGCGACTCAGCAATACAATTGAGTCCAATCTTGAAGGTAGAATGTCAAGGGGGCTTCGGAATGAAACCCTGACCGTAGATCTGGGCGCGTAGATTTTGGCCATCTAGATCTACCTGCCGCTTAACGACAAAGAAATAGCTCCCTTTCTTTAGTCCCTAGTTCGATAGGACCACATACGCACCTAAATGCAGACACCTTTCACAACTCACGACCTCGCGAGTCGTGAGTCGAAGACCCTCGAATTTTCTTCACAAATCACCGATACCCGAGATCAAGAAATGGGTATATCTTCCTCCTGTCAGCATCCTCTGTGCATAACCACCGGCTAGGCTAGACTCTAGCTCCTCTCGCTATTCATCACTTCGTGAGTTCAACGGTTGAACTCTCGTTCCTCCCTTATGCGATCCTCCGAGACTTGAAAGTCAACGAAGGTTTACCTTCCCTTTGCACTGCTCGCAACTTGCCCCTTC
>SNQJ01S0195495.1:0-10769 GCA_010110895.2 Picea sitchensis | reverse complement strand
TAATTCAGGGCCAGCGAGCCGCTTTTGGTTCTCTGGGCCAGTGGAGTCCAAATACAGTATTAATTCTCGATGAAAGTTAACGCCACCTTTCCAGGTGCCTTCCACCGCCATCGTGGTCTCTTTTTCTGCACATCCCCTCTCAGCAGTCCTGCAACAAAATTCATAATGTTATTCACATTCATTGGCCTTTTCCTCAAGGTCCATTTACATCACATATTCACATTTATGAGTTTTCCATAGTTCTTGGCCAGTCCAGTTATTTTTACAAATTGGGGGAAATAGGGTGTTACAGGGCTGGTAGTTAGGGTTTTGTTGGTGCGCTCTTGAGCATTGAACCCTGGGTCTACCCCTGGGCCAACATTTCTCACTCCCGTAAGAGAGTAGATCACCCTAAAAACCTTCGGCTAGTTTTTGAAATATGTCGCCATTATCGCATCTGTTTGGACCCTCATAAATGCATCTTTTATGTTAGGTTAGGTTGACTTCTAGGATTTTTAGTCTTTGAGAATTGGATCATGGTAGATCCGTTAAAGGTTGAGGCAATACTTTGATTTCCTCCCCCATGCAATATTCGTCAACTTCAAGGTTTACATGGGAAAGCTAACTTTTTACGATGGTTTATAGTGAACTATGCCAATATTACTAAGGGTTTCATGCATCTCTTGAAGAAGGACACTCATTTTATATGGGATGAGCAATCCTAGGAATTATTCACTACTTTGAAGAAATCCTTGGTATCGATGCATTTGATGAAGTCTCCAGACTACGGTAGAGATTACTTGCTTTATGTCGCAGCATCCGAAGAGACAATTGTTATGGTTTTGGTTTAGGATGATGACGAGCTCCGTGAGCACGTCATTTACTATCTTAGTTGGCCCTGAACTCAAGTATTCTCATGTTGAAAAGCTAGCTTTGGTTGTCGTCCACACAGTCCAACGATTATGACACTATATATTGCTTTGAAAAACTAATGTTGTTGTCAATGTAAATACATTTCAATACGTCCTTACGAGGCGTATCATATGGGGAAAGTACAATCAATGGATTTCCATTCTACAAGAATTCAATCTCGATTTATCTTCTGCGAAGTCCAAAAAATCACTAGTTTTTGCAGAGTTAATATCTGACTTCCCTCGATTAGACGAGGATGTTATTCATGTTGATTCATTTGTGGATGAATACATTTTACTTGTCTCGTCGTTAGACCCCTGGTATGGAGATATTATTCCTTATCTTCAAACTTTGAAGTTTCGTCGGCATCTCTCAAGAGATGATCGATGACGTATACGATACCAAGCTAAGAATTACCTTATCATTGGTGACACTCTCTATCGCCGAGGAGTAGACAATATTTTGCGTCGTTGTTTGACTCACGAAGAAACTGAGTCTGTTCTAAACTACTGCCACAGTGGGGCTTGTGGTGGTCATCTATCTGGGCTTGCGATAACCCAGAAAATTTTGCGAGTCGGTTATTTTTGGCCGTCTATTTTTAAAGATTACATCGAAGTGATTAAGAAGTGTCACCCATGCCTGGTGTTCACTTGGAAAATGCGCTCGCATCCAACCCCTCACCATATAGTTGTTACCGTCTATCCCTTCACCAAGTGGGGGGTAGACTTTATGGATTTCAACCCAACTTCGGTTGGGGAGCATCAACACATTATCGTGGTCGTGGACTAGTTTACTAAGTGGGTCGAGGCCATGCCTACAATTAAATCTAATGGTAAGATTGTTTCCTTCTTCGTATTCAATCAAATTATATCCAGTTTGGAATCCTGAGTGAGATTGTCACTGATCATGGTAGTCACTTTCAAAATGAAATGATGAAAGAACTAGCATCAAAATTGGTGTTTAAGCATGGTCACTCTTCCCCTTACTACCCCCAGGAAAATGGACAATTAAAGGCCGTGAACAAATCTCTAAAGACCACTTTGTAGAAAATTGTCAGCCAAAGAAAATATGACTGGCATATCATGCTTTATCCAACACTTTGGGCATACCAAACCTTGGTCAAGACTTCCACCATTTTTTCTCCTTTCCAGTTAGTGAACAGTGTGGAGTCGATCTTACCTATTGAATGTGAAATCCCTTCTATTATATTGGAAGTTGTGGTCCTACCTGACACTTTCGATCTCGAACAACGCCTCGTACACCTAGAGAGTCTAGATGAGGAGCATTGAGATGCCTCCATGGCTATCGAAGCAAATAAAAGACGTGTCAAGGTCTAATATGATAAGTTTGTCTGTCCTCGGCAGTACGTTGAGGGTGACTTGGTCTTTCTATATGATCAATCCAAAGAACCATTGGGGGTAGGCAAGTTCAAACCCATGTGGCACGGTCCCTATATCATGAGATGTGTCTTAGAAAAAGGAGCCTACGAATTAGAAGATTATTAAGGGAACATGTTGGATGAGCCCAGGAATGGGATCTATTTGAAAATATATTAGGCTTGAGCCCCAAGCTTGGGCGTAACTCTTTCTATATTAATGTATTTTAGTGTATATATATTTTCCCTTTGTTTTTATATTCAACTTGCTTATCAAGTTTTCCCATGGTTAGCATATGTCAACGGAGTCTTCGATCTACATAGGATTCGTAGACAGGGCCAGTCGTCATACATGGAACTTGGCTTCCACCACTTGGGTTGTTTACTCACCCGAGGGTCTACCGGTGTCTTCAGGTGGCGTTTGCCTAGGGCCATCCTCGAATAATGTGGCAAGATATAGCGTCATTATAGAACTGTTGCGCGATTCCATTTCAAATGGTATTCACTATTTAGAAGTTCTTTTGGACTCCAAGTTAGTGGTATGTCAGTTGAATGACAGTTACCGTGTGTGTGACCCTACTCTACTCTGACGATTCTTACGAGTACGACAGTTTTATTTTATTACTTATCATCGTATACCTAGAAGTTCTAATTATGTATCTGATGCATATGATAATTTTATATTACATTGGAATTTGTCACATAACTATAGCAAATAAAACATTTTCATCAATGTACACATTGTAACATAATTAAAGTCGAAGATCAATGTTTTTATGTATATTTCATCTCTCAAAAAAATATGGTGTTATAGTACAAAATTGGGGTTGACACCCTCAAAATACATATACAGTCGATCATACAATAGTCACGACATCTATGCATGTGGCGTCGGATGAGTGTCATGATAGTAGACTATGGTGTCTGCGAGAAGCCAAAAGAGTTGTACCCAAGCATGGGGCACACCTACCACCTATCATTGCATCGCCTCCAGAAAATCCTCCACCTGAACCATGGGAATCCTCTAAAGTCAATCCCTGCGTAAGAGTAGTCCTCCATAGCCATCACCTGTTGACTCCACCAAAAGAAAAAATCATCATTGTAGGATGTTGGCACCCTACCACCCCCCTGCCACCTCATCACCTCGATCCACCATGGCATAGTTGGATCGCGAGGTCCATGCAAAACAATCTCAACTCTAGGGCCCAAGCGTGGAACCCGCTCAAAGAAAAACCACAAAGGATAGACATGAACCTGAAGTTCCTCTTTCTACCCAGTTTGTAGTCTGTCAATTGGCTCTTCATGTTGGCCAGCAATCGTAAACCGTGGGTCGCAAGCACTCCACTGAATAGAACATAAGTGGCCTCGATGTTTGGTGTAAAGAGGTTAACCCTGTGATTTGTGTCAAAACCAGGACAACAATCTTGAGACTCAAATTGTTGATCGCTCTGATTGGGAGTTGGCTCCCTACCTTCTCAGTCCCTGCAATGCAATGAGTGGTTGTGTAATCCTCGATGTTCATGCCACTCCCATCTTCCCGGGATTTGAGGTTGACCACCTCACCCTGACATGACAATCTCATCAAGAAGTAGATGTCCTCAACTTCAATCCTTAATGGTTGCCCATCAAGGTTGAAGGTCTCAGTATCCGGATCCCAATAGTTCACAAGCAGTTGAAGCGGTCTCAATTGATCCCTCATACCTTTGAGATCCCAAAACATGTATAGCCCACGTCTTTTTAAGGCCATTTGGGCCCCTGGATCTCTCTCCACTGAAGCATCCACCTCTTCATGCTCTCTTTCTCTCCACTCTAGCACCATCCTGCAAGATTCAAACCATTTTTGAGTTAGCAACATTTAAAAAAACTTATCCATGGACATGCATGCAACCTATAGTGTACATAGTTGCGTATAGGATTGATTATACGCTGACTGTTTTTCAAACCGTCGCGTATAGGTATGCGTATATGCGACCCGATAATCTGTAGCCCGCGTACATCTAAGTTTCCAAGTTGTGCCTTAAATAACTTCAAAAATGAGGCCTAATTACAAATTTTAATCCACTGAAACGAAAGAGGAGAGAAAGATGAATTGCCTAGTCCAAATGGTCGTCGATTTCGTCGCTTGTATCTCTTGCAATCAACAGTTGAAATTCAGAAGCAATTTGGTCCAAAATCCACTATTTGGGTAAAAAATACAAATGGTATAGTAAAATTGGTTTTTTTTTACTATTTATAGCAAATTCTTAACCACTTTACATAGTTTTGTGCAATATTTTGGTCTAATGGACTAATACGACAGTGGATGGAGTTGGTTGTGGTAGTTTTATCCATGGATTCTTGCAGTTTTCAGTGCCATGTCGCTCATTCGTAACTTTGGACAGGTATTTCCATCACCCAGCATATAGGATAGGTATCCAATCCATCATGCACACTTGCATCATCCTATGACTGCAACTCATATGCCTTAGGTACGAACCCATTTCATAGCGACACGAAACCTTCTATCTTCAACTAGAAGTGTCGTTATCGAATGGTAGAGACTTACCAAACATTGGTACCCTAGTTAGATCCCCTGCTTCATTCGATGTCCATGCAGAGATTTTTGTCCATAGGACCAGAAGTCCCTTATAGCTAATACATGACTTTATGTTTGAACCTCATTTCTTACTCATAAACATGTTGACCTATACCTAGAGGACTCCCCACGAGTCTGATTTAAGCTCTTTTCCGAGTCTCTCAAAAAGAGAAAAGATTGTTGAGTGAACTTGTCTCTTTCACACTCGTAAATTGGATTTGGAAGGATGTTTATTTGATGAAATTTTATCCCTTTTTCAAACCAAGTGGACTAAGATTACAAAAAAGGACATTTTTTGGTGTTAAGTTGTAATTGCATCTCATTCTCTTGCTTGTAGTATTGACCCTATTGTCGGTTCTCGCTTTTGCATTATAATCCTTTCACCTCAGCAGTTTGCATCATCAACCAAGAATAGCCTTGTTTATATCATTTGTAGCTTGACACCCTATACCCAAGAGGAAACATTCCCCCGAGTGTCCATCTCCCGCATGCACCTCCTTGCATTGAGCATAGGTATGTTCCACTGGTGGAACTAGATTGCTTACTTACGACACTTGTTTCCTCCTTTGTATCATAGCATTCATTTGACTATTAAAAAACAAAAAAAGATGGGCGGGAAAAGAATATTATCTTATATTGGCAGCAGTCATGTCGCCTTTGAACAGAGCACAAAATTTTTGAGTCCACTTGTCATCAAAATTTTGGGTTTAGCATGAACTTACGAAGCTCAGCTCATTACGTAGAGTTTACTCCCATGATTGATTACTCTTCCAGTCGCTATGGAGAGTTTGATTGATGACTCCTACATCTCAAAGTTTCATCATTGATTCTATGCTGCTAGAGTCTTCCATGTGTCTCATGCTCTTGTTCAAAGGATGTATATCAAACTGTGTTGGCAATTCCTCAGAATTCTTGACTTTGCATGTCGTCCATACCCTCAATGTGTATCAGAATTACATGAAGTTGTAGTCCTATTGTGCACCTTGTTCCTACTTTCATCTTTGGTAGGTAACCTTGAACCCAACAGTCGACATTTCATCATTAGTCGTTGACTAGGTGGTTTCCCTTATGTTCTACGGTAAGAAACCCATTCACACATTGGGATTTGTGTAGTGTCTTGGATGCCATTAGCCTTATTTGTGGTTTCCTCTCCTTTGTCAACATTTTTCCTTAGTGGTTACTATTCAAAGGGTTTTTTTCGTGTCCCAATTGCATCTCGCACACACGAAAGACGCATAGGGTCGTCAGTTCGTGAACATGTTCTTCGTCTCATTTCCTCCAAATCATCAAGCTCATGCTTTGTACCTCGTGCTTAATGATGAGAGATGCCTCAATGCTCTCCTTTCAGCGGCTCTCCTTCCATCGACTTATGCTCATTTATTCTGGAGACAAGACCTAGAGTCCTATGAGTACCTAGAGGCTTGTAGTCATTAGTGGCAGGTTCTCTCGCCATCGACAGTTGGGAATACATCAATGTCTCTGGATCGATGGATTCTTAAAGTGTTTGATCCCGACACCTCTACTCACACTTGTAAGATTGTACTAGGTGCCTTGATACCTACTTTCATTATCGGTAGATTGTCTCGTGTTTGTTAACAGTATACCTTAAATGACCAATAATCAAACGAAGTCTCATTGTGTTTGACCTCAACTCCTTTATTCACATGATGTAGACTTTCACCTTTGGAGGAACATGTAGAATACTTGAAGACATCAGTTCATAGTCGCAGATTTCTTGAGTTGTTTCTATCTTTCATTGGACCAGTACCTATGTGACTTCAGTGATCATGGGAGATCAGATTGTACTCCACTTTATACAGATATCTTCAGATTGATTTTGAGACTGGTTTTACTGGGCCTTGTTCATGACTATGAAATCCTTTGGCATGTAGCCACCCTTTTATTGCCTATTCATGGCCATGAATAACTGTTTGGTATATTTTCACATGGATCTACAGTGTAATTCAAATTGGCAGCCATGTGCGCAAAGTCAGTACAGATTGTAATGAGAAACTAGTTCATCCATATGGGTCTCCATTACCCCACTTCTGGGTATTATAATGTATTTTGTCCATCACAGATACTCATCTTACCTCACACATTAGGGGGCATCTTTTATAGAAATATTTACCTCGCCCTATGCAATTTTCTCAGAAGGCCTTTTTCCATTTCCCTATGTAGACTTGAAGTCCCTTTTTGCAAATCCCAGAGATAAAAAAAAATATTTTTTCACATATGTGCACCCTAACTATTATACAGCATGCATATATGCAGGTTGCACCACTACAACCCATGTACATCAGGTTTTGTGCCCAAAATTAAAAAAATGGTGTTGGGTTTCCATGCCACGTCACGAGATCCATGATCCTTGACCTTCCATATACTGGAAATGTTCTGACTCGGCCCTTCAGTTCCACTTGAAGGCTATAAATGGGCTGAATCCGAGTTATGGAAAAGAGGAGAAGAATTCAACTTTGAGAGCAAAGTTACTTTGGAGAAATTATTGACTTCATATTGAGTCTACATCCGTTTATCCTTTTAAGCCTGAACACATTGTTCAGCCCCCAAGTTCTTCCCTACATGATTGAGAACCGCATTGTCTCTCTTATATGAGCTTGCCTTTGGTGGAGGATTGAAGTGGTGGAGGCCCAGCTGGAAGAGACTTAGTTTCTCAGTTTTGAACCGTGCCAACATAGAAGTTTGTAATTCATTCACTTCTTCTTATTACATTTTAATAGAAATACTTTTTTCTCATCCAATTAATATCTTGCAAATATTTGAATTGTTACTCCATGGGCATATTTTTTATGAATGTTGATGGATTATGCTATTGAATGTGCTAACATTGTATATTATCACCATATGCTTGTGTTTCTTGGTTGTTGAGGACAAGTTGCAGGTGTATTGCTTTGATTCAAGTGCTCAACGGTGGACTTCATCGAACGTTCGAATGAGGTAGGATATTTTATCTTGTCTCGTTAGCATAATTGATTATATAGAATACCTGATATTAGAGTTGAATTATGTATTCATTTCCATCTGTTATGGTTTACCCCTACCCATAGAGAGATTTTCCTTGTAACATGCAGGAAAGTTCAACCCCATGTGGCATGGTCCGTATATCATGCGACATGTCTTAGAGAAAGAAGCCTATGAATTGAAATATTATGAAGGGAATATGTTGGATGAGCCTAGAAATGGGCTTTACCTTAAAAGGTATTACACTTAAGCCCTCAAATCTTGGGCGTGACCTTTCGAATACTAGTGTATCTTAGTGTATATACATTTTTTACTTTGTGTCATTGGCTTGCTTATCAAGTTTTCTCTTGGTTGGAAGATGTCAACGGAATCTTCAGTTTACCTAGGATTCGTGTATGGTGTCATTCGTCATACACGGAACACGGTTTTGTCCGCTTGGGTCATTTACTCACCCAAGGGCCAACTGATGTCTTCAGGTGGCATTCGTCTGGAGCCATCGATGAATAATGTGGCTGAGTATAGTGTTGTTATAGAACTATTACGCGAGACCATTTCACATGGTGTTCGATCTTTAGAGGTTCGCATGGACTCCCAGTTAGTCATATGTCAGTGAAACAACAGTTACCATGTGCGAGACCCTACTGTACTCTAATGATTCCTACTGAAACGATTTTTGGAATGATACTTTGAATTTTTTACTTATAATCATGTACCTAGAAGTTCTAGTCATGTATCTGATTCATATGTTAATTATATTTTAGATTGGAATTTGTCACATAACTAAGCAAAGAAAACACATTCATACATGTACACATTGTAACATATATATGTAAAGTTGAAGACCAAATTTTTTTATATTTCATCTTCTAAAAAAAGATGGTGTCATAGTACAAAATGGGGCTCACACCCTCAAAATACATATATGGTCGGTATATAATATGACCATGGCATCTACGCCTGTGGTGCCGGATGTTTATCATGATAGCATACTATGACATTTGTGAGACGCCAGAAGATTCGCACCCACGCACGGGGTACACCCACCACCTATCGTTGCATAGCCTCTAGCAGATCCTCCACTTGAACCATATGAATCCTATGCGTAAATCAAGACAGGTTTCCCTACACATTCTGCAGCACTCTCTCTACATATCCTCTTGCGTGCTCATCTCCCCATAGGAGATCTCCCCAGATCCTATGTCGATGTCGTGGGTTGGTTGTCATTGGCCTACATCTTTATAACAAAGCAATTGTTAATACTTGATACCATACAAAAATATTTTTGTTTTTTATTCTTTTTGAAAAAACAAAAAACAAAAAATGAAATATATAAAAAGTTAAAACATTTCTTACCAATATCATCGTAGGCAGAACCTAGTGGAAAAGGCATATCTAGATCCACTTTGTAGTCAATCTCGGCGTAATAGTAGTCGTCAATGGCTATGACCTATCGACGCCACCAGAAAAAGAGTTCATCATTGTAGGGGTTTGTCACCCTACCACCTCCTAGTTAGTTCATCACATCAGTCCACCGTGACATGGTTGGATCACGTTGTCCATGTGGAGTAATCTCTACTCTAGGGATCAAGCCTGGAACCTGCTCAAAGAAAAAACTACAAAGAATGGATGCAAATCCAAAATTTATCTTTTTCCCTTGTTTGCAATTTGTCAGCTGGCTCTTCATGTTAGCCAGTAGTGAGGTACACCAGTCATAAACAGTGGGTCATAAACACCCCACTGCATAGAATATGAGTGGCATTGATGTCTTGTGCAATGAAGTCGACCCCGAAATCTATGTAAGTAAAAGAATGATGATCTTTAAGCTCAGGTTCTCGATCACCTTGATTGGGAGTTGGCTCCCTACTTTATCTATGCCTGCAACACAGTGGGTGGCAATGTACTCCTCCATAGTCATACCACCCCCAGCTTCTTAGGCCTTGATATTCACTACCTCGCCTCAGTGAGACAATCCTGTGATAAAATATATGTCGTCCACCTCAAACCTCAATGGTTTCCCATCGAGGTTGAAGGCCTCTGTCTTTGGATCCCAAAAGTTTACTAGCAATTGGAGTAACCTCACTTGAGCCCTCATTCCTTTGAGAGCCCAAAATTTATAAAGGCGACATACTTTTAAAGCTTTTTGGGCCCCTACATCCCTTCCCATTGTTTCATCTATCTTTTCATGCTCCCTCTCCCTCCATTCAATCACCATCCTGCAAAGAAAAAACCATTTTTTTGGGTTAAATCATTTCAAAAATGTGTTCACAGACTTGTACGCGAACTAACATGGTAACAATCGTGTATAGGGCTACATATACGGGGGAAGTATTTTCTTTGCCCGCGTATATGGGGGCGTATATGCGACCCGATGAACTATCACCCACATACACCCTAATTTACATATTATGCCCTCTAATACTCAAAAAATGGGGCCTAAAATTGAAATTCAAACCATTGAAATTGAAGTAGAGGGCACGGGCACTTACTTGGTCCAGACGGTTGTTTATTTTGTTTTTGTAGTTCCCACAATCGACACTTTAATATCGTGGGGAAAATGGCTTGAAATGCACTATGTGGGTGAAAAAACTCAAATGGTATGGTAAAATGGTCTATTTTTACTATTAGTAGAAATTTTTTTACCAACTTCATACAATTTGTGCTAATTTTTTTACCTTATGGACTAATAGTGCAGTGGAAAGAATTGGTTTTTGGTGGTTTTTTCCAGGATTTTTTGTGGTTTCCAGCATCATACCACTCGTTCATGCCTTCGGCAGGTATATTATTTCACCAGCATATAAGACAGGTTGTCACTCCATTTTTAACTCTTGCACCATACTATGACCGTGATTCATACACCCTAGGTACGAACCCATTTATTAGTGACATGGAACCTTCCTATTGCTACTAGAAGTGTCGTTATTAAGTGGTAGAGGCCTACCAAACATGGGT
>SNQJ01S0195494.1:0-17513 GCA_010110895.2 Picea sitchensis | reverse complement strand
GGAATGATGGGAAAGTCTTGTTGCATTACTTCTTGGAGTTTCTTAGGTGTAGGACCGAGAGAAAGTGAAGGCATTGGGGGGTCAACAATAGGCTTCTTTTGGTCTTTGTTCTTGGTCTTTTTCCCCGATGAAGAAGTAGGAATTTCAACAAGATTTTGGTATTGTTCCAACAAAGAGAGGGTTTGTGTGATGGAGTTTGGAGTTCTTGGAGAGTGAGGCTTGGATGGAGAGATAGTTTTTACGCTAAGTGGATTTCTGTCGATCTTAATTATCAAGTGGGGGTTTGCAAATTGGTAGATAAAGGAATCCCAATTTTCCCCCTGCTTCTCTAGTTCAGTAAGAACGAGGAGTTTGATCAAACTGTGGTGGAAGAGACTATTGTGGGGGTTAGTCACATTTTTCCTCACTTGAGAGGACATCTTCTCCAAGCTTTTGAGAAAATAAAAGGGAAAGTTCAAGGGTTTGTTGAACAGAAAATGAGCCAACAATCTAAAATGACAAGCTTTGAAGGTGGAGTATCTACCTTCACATGTAATTAACCTTGTGATGGAGATGAGGGGGTTAACCAATTCTGCCTTTATCCACTCCTTAGCATACCCTTTCGCTCCTTAAATGCTCTCAAATTTGGGCTTAAACACCCTGTTGTAACTTGAGCGCGACAATTGATGATTTTTGAACCATCTATCTCCCATTCATGGGAGCTTTGTTGCAGAAGAAATGGACTCTTCTGTGAATTCAAAGATAATATACCCTACATGTGATGTCTTACCATCAAAACCAACTACAAATTGCATAGAGAGACCGTCATCATGGCCTTGCAAGCTAGACAGAAATGGCCCCCAGCCAACGCGCAAAAACACTTCCCTGCACTGTGCAAATTCGTGAATGGAAAACAAGTCTGCATAGGAGGAGGGTTCGTATCTCCTGGGCATTGTGACAGAGGTGAATTTAACCAAGAAATGGCACGAACAAGCCAAGAGATGACACATATTTAGCATGGTCTGAGTGCGATTTGAACAGGGGACGAATTGGCAGAGGTTGGGCGCGATTCCTTAACGTAGAGGAGAGCAATTGGCAAGGATAAATGAGATAATAAAGTGCCTAGCCCGATTTTGGATGCTCTTATGGTGGAGTACGTTGCCCACATGTGCGTGCGAGCTGCCATGTGTGGGAAATTCAAATTCGATGGAAAGATTTGGAGCAATGTAGTAGTGCGTGGTAAGATCAATGTCCAAGTCTTTTGACTTGGACATTTGATCATCAATATATGAAGCATATTTAATCAATGTCTGTAACCAATTTAATTGAATCTAATTGATTTCCAGTTACCTGGAATCTAGGATAGTTACTGGTATTCAATTCAATGGCACTTCATTCGACACTTCAAACGACATCTCATCCAACACCTCATACGATACTTCATCCGGTACCCCTATGTTAAGTGCATTTTCGCCTCTTATAATGGATAGCCTGCAATTTTGAAGTGTTTTTGACAACCACAGTGGTTAATGAGCAGAGGCAGAGTGGTCCATGCTCACTCATTCTTCTTGCATATGACATATAATGTCAAAACCTATAATGAACGGGTTATAGCAAGCATAAAACATGTGTTGTCAAACCTACAATATGCAGCTTGTAATGGAAGATAACCAATAAAGAGTGGTCTGTTAAATAACCAATAAAGAGTGGTCTATTAAGCATGAGTTCAGTAATTTATAGCACACGGGAGTTAAGCAAAAAAAATAACATGACTATCAATGTAATAACCTGTATCATGGTAATAATACAAAAATTCTTGCAAAGACTCATTTCTCTAGGCAATGATCTTTTGTCAGCTCATGAACCTCTCCCCCACACTTAAGTATTGTGACACCTCACAATAAAAAGTATAGGAAACTAGTCAGTATCCCCCAATATCCAAAGATTTACAGTATGTCAAGTGTAAAGATGAAATTTCACAGATTGGTCTAATGAGACAGTTAGAAGATGGCCCCACCTATAGGATAAGAGATCCTATATATAGATAAGAAGTGGTAGGAAAGAGAGTTTCAAGATAGTATTAGAGTCATTTCCAAATGGAAAGTTGATGAGATTCATTAACCTTATCTTAACCACACATATGCCATGTCAGCTTTGTTTGCAAGTAATGTCGTACATCAGGACAAGTTTAGATTTATTATTTATTTTGGTCAGATTATCATCCTCGCTAGGTAGAATGCCCCGCTACCAGCAAGCCTGTTCAGTACTCCGGTGGGTTTACCTAGTCATACCACAGGCCAGTACCTGCTGCCAGCAGACCTGTTCAGTATCCCGACGGGTTAGCCTCTTAAACCCTTAGAGACTGACCCTCCATCCTTTAAGATTTTAGTATAAGATTGCTTATGCAAGAAGATGGGGGAACATCTCTGAAACAACTTTTTCTTTCTTTTTGTTTTTAATTGGGATGGTATTTATGTTAGAGTATGAATTTGCGTTATATTATTAGTGATTGTCCCGATGTAAGGGGAACTTAAGCGGGCGTGGCCTCTCTAAAGATATGATATAATCAAGCTATTTAGTGTGTAGTGGATGGTACCATTGAGAAAGAACAAAAAGGTATCTTTAGGCTCAACTTACTTTCTTCTATTGTAATTATTATGATGTTTCCATGACTAACTGCTAATTAGACTACCTTGTTACTCCTTGATAAAGACACTTGACTTACTTACTCAGGTTTCTTGGAAAAATTGTACGAGAGACCTCTAGGCTTGATTGTTACGGTATCACTTCCTTATACAGTGGTGAAGAGTTTCAAGAGAAACTGCTTTAGAATGCCTTTAAAAATGAGAATGTTTGCAAAAATATGGCTATCTACAGTAAGTCAATATTCAGTTGATGCTTTAACAAACCCAAAATTCAAGTATAATCAATGTTTTGAAGAAAGATCTTTGAGACTGTGTGCTCCTGGTCAGATAATTACTTATAGAAATATCTAGAATTGCCTTATTAACAAAATGCAAGAACTATTTACATATATACAGTAGGAAACTCAGAAAAATTTTCAAGAACAAGGGGGGACTTCCCCATCTACTAGGGCCAATGCCTTGTTAGTTGTCATGACCTGTAGAAAATCTTCTCTAGAAATGGGCTTATGATAAAATTTAAGTCGGTGTCCATTTACCACAAAGGAGACTTGTCCATCGTCAATTGTTTTAATTTTTACAACTCCATTGTCATATACAGTGTCTACCTTGTAAGGGCCCAACCAATGGGTGGTAAGTTTGCCTTTGAAGGTTTTGAATCGGGAATCAAACAACAGAGCCCAATCACCAGACTGGAAGTGCTTCTTCTTAATAAACGTGTCATGCCACTTGCTCCTTTGGTTTTGAACTAATATTGTTCGTTGGATGGAATCTTGTCTGATTTCATCCAACTCATTTAGTTTTAGGGATCGTTGCTTTTGAGCCTCATCTAGGTTCAATCCTAACTCTACGGAAATACAAAATGTCCTTACTTGGAATTCTATAGATAAAAGTACTTGTTTCCCGTACACTAGCTCATAAGGGGTATGCCCAGTGGTATTCCTCCAAGTAGTCTGGTATGCCCACAAAGCCTCTGGGAGCCTATCAACCTAATCTCGATGATGTAACTGAATAGTCTTGGTCAATATGGCTTCTAGAACTTTGTTTGTGGATTCTACCTGAACATTGGCTTGAGGGTGGTATGGAGAAGACTTACGGTGTTTAATCCCATATTTCTATGTTAGCTCGCTCATCATCTTGGAAGTAAATTGAGTGCCTTGGTCGGTAACAATTTCATGAGGGAAACCGAAGCGGGTAAAGAAGTCTTCATATATGAATTCGACAACAGACTTCTCTGTAGACCTAAATAGGGCTTTTGCCTCTACCCATTTTTTGACATAGTCCGTACAAACTAAGATATAGTTATTCCTATGGGACATGGGTGAAATTGGTCCTACAAAGTCGAGGGCCCATTTTTCGAAGGGTTCTATCATAACTTGGGACTACAAAGGCATTTCTTCAGATGACGTAGGTGTTCTTATCCTTTGGAAACTATCACAACTTCTCACATACTTGGCAACATCTTTGAAAATGCTAGGCCAATAGTAACCTGAATGTAATACCTTATATGTTGTGCGTTTGTCAGAGAAATGGCCACCACATGGCCCATCATGACAACTTTGTAGTATATTAGGTACCTTGTCCTCTCAGACACATCTACAAATAATCAAATCAGGACCTGTGTGAAAAAGATCATGACAAACCCAAGAATAATTAGCACTTTGTGTAATAATTTTTCGCTTTTCATGAGGTGACAAATGAGATGGTAACTTCCTAGTGGACAGATAGTTTTCCATATCCACAAACCATGGGGTATTGACAGAGAGGGAAAAAAGATGCTCATCTGGGAAACTATCATCTACAGGGAGATCATCATCCTCATTTTTTATTCAGGAAAGAAATTCAGCTACTACATTATCTTTCACAGGTCGGTCAAGCACAGTAATATTAAATTCTTGCAATAACAAGAGACACCTATTCACTCGGCCATTAGTTATAGGTTTTTTCATGAGGAACCTAATGGCAAAATGATCAGTGTGTACAAATACTTCATAACCTGTAATGTAATGACAAAACTTGTTAATAACATGGACAACTGCCAAGAATTGTTTCTCGGTGACTGTGTAGTTTAACTCGACAGGGGACAAGTTCTTTCTTACAAAATAAATGGCATAGGACTGTTGGTCTTCTTTCTTCCCTAATACCCCTCCTATTGTTGTGTCGGAGGCATTAGTGGATATATGAAATGGGAGAGTCCAATTGGGCCCTCTAAGAACTGGTACCACAGACAGCTTAGCTTTTAGGGTTTTGAAGGCAGTTTGACACTGCTCAGTCCAAACAAAATCAACATCTTTTATAAATAATCCAAACATAGGTGCAACAATCTTTGTAAAATTTTCAATAAACCACCGGTAATATCTATTATATCCAAGAAATATTCTCACCTCTTTCTGAGTCTTGGGGGGTGGAAGTCTAATAATGACCTCAATCTTTGCAGGATCGAATTTTATCCCTTCAGATGAAACATGATGTCCTAGAACCACTCCTTCAATTAACAACATTTTGCATTTTTCATGACTTAGAGATAGGTTCCTTTCCTGGCATCCGATGAGTACTTTTTCTAAGTTGTCTAAGGCTTCCTGGTAAGTGTTTCCATAGACTGTGAAGTCATCCATGTAGACCTCCACACAATCATGAATAAGATTGGAAAATATCCCTAATATTGCTCGTTGAAAAGTGGCAGGAGCATTACAAAATCTGAATGGTAAGACCCTATAGGCATAGGTGCCCCAAGGACAAATAAAGGTAGTCTTGTCCTGGTCCTCGGGTCCTATAAGAATCTGATTGTGCCCGTTGTACCCGTCTAGAAAGGAAAAATACTTCTTTCTAGACAAGGTATCTAGAACTTAGTCAATGAAAGGAAGAGGAAAGTAGTCTTTTAGAGTGGCTTTGTTGAGTTCCCGGAAATCAACATAAATTCTCCATTTCTCGATCACTTTCTTTGGAACCACTACAAGCAGGGATTCCAACTTACTGTCGGAGATAGGATAGTTAAATCCGACATTTAACAACTTTTGGATTTCCTCCTTGACTATGTCTTTGAGTGTTGGGTTCATCCTTCTCTGCGGTTGCCTAACAAGTGTCACTTCCCCCTAGGTATATGTGTGATGGGTGCATGTGTCAGGGTGTATACCCTACATGTCAGTGTATTCCCCGGAAAATGATCCTGATTGTTTTTTAAGGATATCTATTAATTGTTTATGTTGGTCTGCATCTAGCCCATAGTTTATATGGAAAAATTTCCCTAGACTAATCTCGTAGGGCATAGTACATGACATGGAAGACTTATCTATCTCGAAAATAAAAGATGTCGAAGACAAAATGGATGGATCCAACTGTTCTTGAAATTCTTCCCCAAACATGTACTCAAATTGGGGAAAAGATTGTGGAAAATCCACACATGTGATAGCATAAATGAATTGGTTTAGCACATTTTCTGTCGTGTGCTCTTGAAGTGCACATGCATGGTCACTTGGAAATACAGGTTCTTCCCAGTCCTTGTTCTCATATGGACATTCAAACCACCATATATTCTCCATAATAGGCTGATTTGGAGGGTAAATGGTGAGCTTCTGGATAGAGAGACCATTCGAGATGGTCATTTCTCCTTCTCTATAGCCAATAAATGCATTGGATGTGGCTAGCCAAGGTCTTCCCAAAATAAAGGGATGGCCTTTGGCAGGGTCCTTTGAATGAATGACAAGGAAATCTACTGGATACTCCCATGAGGCTAAAGTAACCATGACATCATGTAAAATCCCTTCAGGTATAACCCTAGTCTTATCTGCTAATTCCAAAATCGTTGGGGTAGGTCGAAGAAGAGGTTGTAACTGTAATTGTTCCAAGGTAGTAGCGGTCATAACATTGATGGCTTCCCCTAGGTCTATGAGAGTGTTTCCAATGGATACCTCATTAATGGTTATGGTCACTACGGGGTTTCCTAGATTCCCATATTTTGCTAGCTTTGGCTGCTCTGATATGTACTCAGAGATTCCTCCTACCAAATGTACTGTAGGGGGGTCCTTTTGCTTCCTACCTGGCTTCTTAATACACAATTATTTGACTACCTTACTATAGATTGGAATGTCTTTAATGGATTGAAGTAGGGGAATTTTGACACAAATATTTTTCAATTCATTCAAAATGTCAAATTCCAGTTGGGTGGTAGGTTTCTCGATTACCAATCGGTCTAGATAAGGAGGGACCTTCATAATTTGTGAAGGTTCATTTTGGGGAATCTTGGGTTCTTGATTCTTCGAGATAATAACATCTTCCCACCTAGTGTCATCCATGGGTTGTTTGGTGATTTCTTCTTCTTCTTCTTCCTAGATGATTACTAAAGGTTTCTGCCTATCTAGAACTTTTCTCGATCTTAGTTGAATTTCCTGTAATGGAACATGAGTAATAACATATGTCGGGAAGGCCTGCATCTCAACATTGTTAAGAGGTTGAGGGGGCTTATTATTAGGATTTGGCACTGGCTATGCCGGTAATAGTGTCAGTTTCGGGGAGCTTGCATTTTGAAATTGTAGCGGTTGTTGTTGTGGGATAGGAGGTAAAGGTGGTGGAACAAAACCTGGCAAAATTTGTGGAGTGTTCGATGAGAACTGAGGATAAGGATGGTTGTACATAGGGATAGGTGGAGCTTGAGGGTTTCCTTGGTTGTGTCCTCCCCTCCATCCTTGAATCCAAGGATGTTGGTACTGAGTAGACTGGTTTTTCCAACCTGGTGAGTTCCACTATTGTTGTTGATAATAGGGTGGAACTTGAGAGTGTAGATCCGGGTATGTAGCTTGATTCCTAGGCTGCCATGGCATCCTAGGTGCATAAGAAGACTCCCCATGATCCCCAATCCTATAGATGGCTAATAAACCAGGCAATGATGGAAATTTTTCAATCACATGGTCTTCTATACAGAATCCACAAACTGAAATGTTATCTAATGGGCACTCCCTTGAGGAATGCTTCCTCCTGCATCTTGGGAAATATATGCGCATTACTGCATTTTCCTCCTCCTGTTTCTTTTTTAGTTTAAGGGTATCCAATTGGGAACCTATTGTTCTTAAGATGTCATTCTTAAATTTTTCTAAAAGGTTCCCTATCTCTACTCTCGTGATACCACCTAAACTAACTGATTTTAAGCTTCTATTGTAAGGGTACCAAACATTCTTCCCTATTTTGGCTCTACTCCTTGAGTAATTTTTACACATTTCAGATATTCTAGCAAATGGTTTATGAGATATGTCACCTGGTGCCATCAGGTTAAGAATCTCTAAATATTCTTATGAAATTCCCTTAAGGAAAACAACCCTAATTGCATCCTCTGGGAGGTCATGGTATTTTGACTTCTGGGAGACATAACCAAATCTTTCCATAGAATCTTCGAGGGTCTCGTCTTATAATTGTTGGATTTTAAAAATGTCATTACGAGACTCTTTGGTCTTCCAATAGTCTTGGTACTTCTTGAGAAATATGTCTTTCATGGCTTCCCAAGACCTAATACTGGATTCTTCCAACCCCATGAACCATATTAGTGCAGAGTCTTTGAGGGTGGCAGGAAAGAGTTTTAATTTCTGGGCATCTTGTATGTAGTTGTAGCTCCTACACAAGATGTCAAATTCAAATAGGAAGGTGTCTGGATCTTCATTGTTTTTACCATAAAAGGTAGGCAGTGATGAGAGAGGAATATTCTTCATGTTGACATTCAGAGTGGTGTCTAAAATCGGAAACTTGAAGGTAGTTTTGGTTTGGTTTCCAGTTTCTTCTTCCTCTTCGTGTCTTACATTGTTATGGTCCTCCTGATCATCTGTATTGGCTTGATTTCTGAAAATAGAGTACCTAGGTGGTTTTACTTTTGAAGAAAATAGGGTTTCCCTTTGATGGAAAGGTCTTCCTACGGATTGGATGTATGGGACTCTACTCGAGTCTGTTGAGACTATTGGTGCCAAAGTTTCTGTGTCAATTTGAGAGATGATTACATTGGATGAACTACCAAACAAAAGATTCACCTGTTCAGGGTCTATGATGTCCTTAAAATTAGGGTCCCCATAGGTTGTATTGTTTGGTTCTGTGGAAGACTCGAGTGGTCTTGCCTCCTATCCTAATATGATTGATGCTTCAGTTTCTTGTTCTATAGTGCTCCCTGTATCAGTCCCTTTAGAGACTATTTTATCTCTTTGAGTCGAGCTAGCTTCTGTTTTTTGGTATCGGTCTGCAGATTTTATAAGCGGAACGTTCCTTCCCCCAAAGAGATCGGAAGGAACCTTGGTTGAAAGGTATGATTTTGATTTAATGTATCTACCTTGTGGGTCTCTAGGACTGTTCATGAAAGAAATAAAAAACAAAAAGAAAAAGCTACCATCTGGTTCCTAGGTCTATTCATGAAAAATAAAAAAATAAAAAACTACCATTGGGTTTGGGGGAACCTGCTATAGCAGATGCGCAGGTTCTTACCTCTCGTCTTAAATTTCCCCCGCCACCAAACTAATGCTAAGGTCTAGAAATGGTCTAATTCCTAATTACTTCTTACCTTGAGACAACTCCCCGACAACGACACCAAAATTTTAGGTTATTTATATGTACTAAAAAGACACTAAAATACCCTCAATTAAATTGTCAAACTGGGGTAAGTAAACTTAGAGTTGTAGCAAAATATATGCCAAAGGTAAAAGGTTGGTAGGAGTATAATCTAACTAATGAAAGAAACTATCTAAGGCTATTCTACTCAAGCAAAACTATCTAATGAGTAAACCCTACTAAACAAATTGAAACTATTTAACCTAAGTATTTTTGGGCCAAGGATTGATGGATGGTTCTAAGAAAAGCAAGTGAAAACCCTACTTTAAAGCAACCAGTTCATGTCAATAAGAAAAAGAAACTACCTAAGCATATCAATAAGCAAATGACAAAAGCAAACTATCTTAACTTTCCAACCTACATTCAATGAGCAACTACCCTATGAAAGCAAATAAATGAAAAAGTAAGCAAAGACACCTATCTAACCTATAAAGAAAATAGACAAGTAAGCAAAGACACCTAACTAACCTACTAAAGCAAAAGACAAGTCAGCAAAGAAAACTATCTATCCTACTAAAGCAAATAGACAAGTAAGCAAAGACTTCTCATTGAACAACTATCTAGCCTAAGAGGCAAGTGGAGTAAATGCTTGATGCAAAACTATTTCTAATGCATGAGATGAAATTCATTTTATTGAAAGAAAGAAGGACTACCAACTAAATTCCTAATTTATGATAAACAAAACTGCTCTTAAATCTATTGAAGCAAAAGACTAACTACCCTACAATGACGATAAAATTATATTCTAACCTATGAAATCAAGAAACTATCTTTAATCTATGAAACACTCAAATATAATGCTGGTGGTTCTGTGAATACCTTCGGTGGTGACATATGATATCTCGATGGCACTTGACAACAAAGGACAATTCGAGTGGTATAAACTCAATATTAATCTCATTGGAAAAATGGAAGGTATGTATTAAACAATCCACCGAGAATTTAGCCATGACAAAGATAATGTTAAATACCCTACATATTCATGTATAAACCATTAACATCATAATGAGATCATCATTCTACTTCTAGGTTACGTAATCAAAAATCATACTAAGAAATATAGTTGCAATTCAATTCTAGAAAAGGAAATTACATAAATGAAACTATGTTATGTCTAGACTAATAATTCAAACTACAATTAAACAATGCTTTAAACACAGAGACTAAAACATGATATAAAAAGTAAATGAGCAATCTACATTAACCAATAACTAATTTAGACGATATCTATATAAACTAAGATAAGAAAGCTATGATTGAAACTAGAACTTATTCTATTCATCCATCAAAATCCCTATGAAAGGAACCCCAAATAAAACTCTATTTTATTCTAAAAACTATGTTTTCAACTTGATTATAAAACCATAAATCAAAACATAATTTAACATCTAAATGCACATGAGATTAATATACAGAGACTTGCAAGTCTGTTCCTAATCTACAAAACTAATTCATGCTAATATAACCCATCATATGAACCTGCAAAAGAGCAATAAAACAATTAAATTACAACAAGCTAATTAACATAATAAAACATGCATGTACAAAAAATAAAAGAACAATTTAAATTATGAAATGCATAAACAACACATTGATCGTCACCAGAGTGTTGGTGCCCCCCCTAGCGAATCGTGGCTACCTCCTACAAGCACACCACAAACTTCAATAGGCCAAATTCACCATGAAAGCTTGAAAACACAGTTCTGGCACAATTTTGGCAATGTAAAACTCAAAACAGAGCAAAATTGTTTTTCTGACAATTCTAATGCTTATGCTACTTGGTTAACAATCTGATGACCATCCTATCAGTATTTATAAGCTTACAACCCAAGTGGTCGACCACAGGAGGGTCGAACCACTTCTAATTTTGGAAAAATACAATAAAGGATGCTCTAACTGACAAAACAGAGAAAGCCAGTAATCGCCTTCTTTGGACAACTGAAACTGAGTTGTCTGGAGCTTAGTAGCTAGAGGGGGCGATCATGAAGAAAACCCATGTGCCCGATTTTTCCATCATTGGCCGCCAATGCCATAACCGCCAACTCACCCTGCGTTTTTATGCAATACTGAGTGCTGGGATGAGTGCCGGATCGGGTACCAGAACGATTGTTGGAACGAGTGTCAGATCAAGTGCCGGAATTGGAAACATGGTGCGTTTTTCCCTGTAACAACAGAAAAACACAGATTAACTCTTGGAAATCATAGAACATGATGAATTAAACTTGATTTAATCATTAAACATGAATTACACGTACCTTATGGTGATCATGCCGTTTTTTCATGAAATTCTTCAAAAAGCTCCTTTAAAAGATGAAAAACACATATATACATATGGCAAAAGTGCATAATAACTTTCATGAAAATGATTATATCTCGGGCCCAACAATGCCTCCAAGGGAAACGTCCTTCATCTTGCAATCATAATGCCCATAATCAATGGTTCCCCATACATGGGGTCTAGCATCCATCCTGTGTGAAAAGTATTGCAAACACAAACAAGTACGCCCTCCAAGGATCCACAAGTCGTATGCATAATTCAAAGTAAGCCACATTTAATAAGATAACCACCCAAACATTTTGCATCAAACCCTCCTTTTAAAACTAAATAAATTCTCAAAGACCTTATAAAATTTGCTTAATTTAGGTATAGGAGGGGTGTCAAGATGCCCTATTGGGTTAGCCAATCCCCAAGTCAAAGGTTTTTCCCAAGGAGAACCTATCTAAGTCATGTAGTGAGTGTGAAGTGGATTTGGAACATGACTCATAGCAATGGGGTTATTTACATACAAGGCTCTGTATTGTCTCATTCATGGGTGCTTTTGTAGAGGGTGTGTTGCCCTTCAAAATGAAACATTTTCCCAATCCCTTTCACTGTCATTAATTCATTAAGGTCCAAAACTTTAAGCACTATGTGAAATGGAAAGTTAAGAGTAACTCAATGTGAATTGAGGATAGAAACATAGATAGTGCCATATGCAATGGAAAATAAGGGACACCACAAAATTCACTTCCTCAACGAGAGAGACATTTATTGATTATGTGATTTCTTTTGCAGGTATTTCATTTTTTGGAGAAGCATTTTATTGTTCCAAGGACCCAAGGGAATGCATATAGAAGGATAATATTGGCTTTTATCTTTTTCTAGATACAACACCTATGGGCCTTGTTATCCCCTAGCCTAGGGATAACTAAGGAGATTATGTCTCGAGGCCCATAGGTCCTAGACATGCAATACCGAGAGACAGATAGACTTGATCCTGGCCCTGGAGGGCCCATCCTTTTCTACTTCAGTGCCTCCACCTTGTCAACAACAACATCATCCATCCCGTCGGCTTGGTCCTTCAGTAGAAATGGGTCTTTCTCCATGAGGTAATGAGTCTAGGTATCATGGTATGTGTCACTCTGATTCTCAAAACATTTGAATATGTGCATTTAATTATTTTACTTCTAACGTGTGCTTAGACCTTATGTCTTTCCACTTGACCACACTCGGGGTGAATGACAGGATGCCCTAGTAAGTTGGTTCCCATAGGGTTTGATTTCCCCCCTTTTTTTTCCCTCTCATCCATCCCATATAATGGTACGGGTATTGGGTTTGCAAAGATAGCAAAGTGTTGTACCTTACCTTGTGGGAAGAAGGGGATAAAGGCCCAAAGGGTAAAAGTATCTCGCAAAGGATGAAAGAAAAAAGAATGAAACCTTGAGATGCTTTGCCCAGGGATCCCCGAGAAAGAAATAAAAGTCTTCTCAGCAAGAAACAGAGGGACCCGTAAAAATAATAAATCAAGACCTAGTTGGAGGATAGGGGGTCTCATCACGAGCCAAATTATTAGGTCCATGGGCATGTAGTGGTATGAAACTACCATTAAGCTGGTCACCACGCCAGGGTAGTGGCTCTTGGTGGCATAATCAAGAGAAAGGGGGTCTCATCACGAGGGGTCTCATCACGAGCCAACCTTCTCATTTCCATGAAATTCTTGTGGGTAACATTTTCACCACTGGTCACCATGCCAGGGCAATGTCCCCTAACTAGTCTCTTGAAAGAAAAATCAATAAGAATAAAAAATAAAAGGCATGAATGTGCTTGGAAACATTTTCATCCATCACAACTCACCCTCTTCAAAGGCACCCACAGGTAAGCCATACATTTCCCTGTTATCATTGCACTCATTTCCTAGACATCCCTTACAACCTCATCCACTTACATTGTCTTCACCCGGAAACATCCAACATCTAATGAGCACTAGCCCAATAGGACATCCTAGCACCCCCTCCAAACCTGGCTTGTAGAATATCATAATGTATTTGAGAACTTGTTTGGGAAAGGGGGTTTCATGCACATGTTTAAATAACTTGATTATTAGATGCAATTGACATTTCTATGATCCATGTGACTTATGAGCCCATGGGGGGCATACTTGTTGATGTTGCAGGGCCACACCCGATGGATAAGAACATATGGGGAGATGATTAGTTCATACCTCCATAGTGATAAAATCCCACGAGATGGATGTTGAGACCACAACCAGGGGCAGAGACAGATCATGGATTTTCACTGGAGAGAGAGAAGGACGTTCCACCAGGGACAACCTGGCAGGCTTGGACCTAGGGGGGTCTTACTCTTCTCACCTTGATGTAGTCCTTGGAAGGCCCATGAAATCACCCATGTGACCCATGATGTCACCCAACGTTTTGGACACTTTGGAGGCAGTTGTGTGCCAAATGGCATGTGTGGTTTGATCCAGAGGCCCAAGAAGGCCTAACGTTTTTCTCCTGGAGACCAACGTTGCCCTAAAAAGGCCTAACATCACCCTAAAAGGGCACGACGTCACCTTTTCTTCTTTATTTAGGGTTTTATTATGTCATTTAATGTACAAACTGAATATTACATGTAATTGGCCATGTCGACCTTTTTGACCTAATTCTGGTCATTGAAACTATATAAGGGTTTTTACCCTTGCATTTTTCGTCATCTTTCACTCACACTTAGTGAGGTCTGAAATTTTCTCCCTACTTAGGGTTTTATGACTGAAATTTAGTGCGCACTTGTTGGAGGAGGCTAATCTTGGACTATTTTGGCAATTTTCTTGGTGGAAATGTTCAACTAGGGTTTATGCTTGATGAATCATATGATTCTTGATGAATGCAAGTGAAATTTCTGCAATTCATCTTCATTGAATGGTTATAGTCATGTTTATATTGCGTTTACATTAATATTATGAAATTTCTTGCTTAAAACCCTAGGAAGTCTACCACATGTTATTGTCCTAGATTTAAGAGATTTTGCCTACTAGATTTTTCCAAGAAGTCGTTTTCCTTGAAGCTATTGCTAAGGGAATTTCCATTGCAACACCCTAGCACTTATTGCTTCATCTTAGCCGTCATTTTCTTCATCTTTGAGTTAAAGAGGGAGGAAAATATACTAAGGCCTAGGGTTAGCTACACCTTAGTAGTTATTTTCCCCTAGGGTTTGGTAGTTGAAGCCTTGGCTTACCAACACTTCAACTATCAATATCTCTTGTCTTTGACTCTCCTACTATCATCCGTTTCCTTCAACATTTTCTGCCACTTAATAGACTCCATTTTCCCTAAAAGGCACTAATCTAAGACTTCTTATTGAGTGATTGACCAAAGCAACCATCAAAACCTACACTTTAAGCCTTCTACTAACCACCTCTAACATTAGAATAGCCTAACCTAATAAAATTATTATTGTTATTACTAAAGTAAGCTACAACCATACTTTGCAACATTAAAAGATTCTAAAAGCAATTGAAAATTTTGATTAATACAATGCATTGCTTGCTTCTGATAAATGCTAGTATTATAGTGTTAATGATTGATTATCCTTGGTCATTTTGAAGTTGTTTCAAGGCACTTATTGTGAAGTATTGTCTTATAAATATTTCTACTATAAATTTATTTTTACTTCATCATTATATTAGCCAATTGCTTTTATTGAGAAAGTCTGTGGTTTTATGAAGTGCTAACAACAAGTTGTACCTGCAAAAATATATAGTTTCTTGTTGCTTTTTTCTGAGCAGGTACATATTGATATTTCATCACTTCATTATTGATAACCCCAATACTTTCTGATCAGTGGTGAATTGTGAGAGGGGACCTTTTAATAGTCATCTTGACCTTTCCTTCTCAAAACCCGAAGTCACTGGGTACGTCTCCCCTGGGCCTTCAACCCTAAAGAGAAAGAGTTATCCTTTTGAGGTGACAATGATAGGATAACCTCAAGTTACACCAATTTTATTTCCATTTACCTTTCCTTTACTCAAAGTACAAATTGTGCAATAACATTTTTGCACCATTGTCGGGGAACACTGAGTTAACATTCCTCAAACGACATTTTTTCAGTAAGACTTATCTTCAAAAAGTATTTAATTCACAATCTTACCTGGCGACTCCACTAAGGGTGATTCCCTATTTCCTTTGATAATTTCAAGAAAATTATCTGGTGACTCCACAATCCACAGGGAGGTACACCAACCCTCCCCAATCCTTTAGAAGAAAGCCTCACCGGAACTCTCCCATAGTAAAATCACTTTTTGGAGGAAATCTTCACTTAAACACAATGTCTAGAACAGGAACTCAAACCGTCATTCCAAACCAAGCCAATAACCAAAGACAATTATCATCCAAGCTTTTCAAACCTCCAGACATGACAACTATACCAGGCTACCCTAGGAAAATGCCCCACAAGTATGAAAAATGGTTGCCCAAATTCACCGGAAATGATGTAATCAACGTCGAGGATCACATGAGCAATTTTTGGGCCTTCTTCCATATTCATCCCATTAGTGATGATGCTGAAGATTTAGCTATGGAATTTTTCTCTGCTACCCTCCATGATGGCGCAAGGCGTTGGTACAATGGTCTTCCTGATGGAGGTATTAAAACCATGGATAGTTTATAGGAATTTTTCCTCAAATGATGGAGTGTCAAGGAAGACCCAAACATGTTGTTAATAAGGCTGAATAACCTCGTGAAACAAGAGAATGATACCATTAGAGAATTCCACAACAAGTTTGAAACCTTGTTGTAAAATACCCCTGTGAGTCATCATCCTTCTCCTAGTTTCCTTCTTTTCATCTATACCAAAGCCTTTACAAGTCATCTAGGGTATCTCCTCAGAGATAAAAACCCTCAAACAATCCAAGAATCCCAAGAAGTAGCCACAAGGATTGAAGACAACCTTTCATCATCCAAAGTTGAACCTTTCTCAACCCCAAGAGTCAAAATGGGCAGTAAACCTAAGATAGTCTAGAATGTTGAACCTACCTCAGACATTAGTGCTAGCTTGGCAAAGTTGCAACTAAATGTAGATGGTATGGTAAAAACCCAAGAGCTAATGATGAATAGGATTGTGAACCTAGAGAGGAATCAACAACAAGCCCCCAGGGTTCCATACAAGGGTCAATTCCAGAAAGGGAACCAATTTTTCAGACCAAAGAATGATCAAGAGGTTCCAAATACTTTAGCCCCTGCAAATGTGGTGGATGAAAACCATTGGTGCCTATAATACAATGAGTCACACTGGGAACATGGATGTCCTTACAAAAATGGAGGCCATGACCAAGTGAACATAATGGACCATACCATAGAGGACCCCCAAATCTACCTTAATATTACCCCTCAGGAACATCAAGAGAGCATAAAGGAAGCAACTAGGAAGGCAAGGATGGAGGTGATAAATAACCTTGACCAAGAATCAAGAGAAAAGTTGAAGAAAAAAGAATTCTAAGTGTATACTAGACAAAATAAATTGAACCAACCTCTTTCTACTGGTCCTGCAACATCCCAAACAAGGCCTCCACCCATGAACATTCTCCTTCCTAGGAATCTTCCCAAGACTGAAAGAGTGGACTTAAAATTTGAATTTGAAGGGGAATTAGCCAAGATGCATGTGAACATCCCCTTGAGAGAAGTCATCAAGGTACCATCCGTCAAATAAAGATTTGATAATTTTTTCAAAGGATTAGATGGACCAATGGAACCTCCTATTATGCTACAAGCCAATCACTTTAGGTTCTAGTATGATGAACACCAACATTTCTTCATGACCTTATTGATGAATAACAAGTGCCTTAACAACTGTATGTTGGATTCAGAGGTAGGTTCCAACATGATGTCTCTAAAGGTCATGGAACAATTGGGCCTAAAATTCACACGACCTTACATGAATGTGTGTGGCTTTGAGTCTAGAGCCATACCTACACATGGGGTAATTGAGAATGTGTAAGTATGCCTTGGAAGATACCTCGAGAGAGTGATCCATATGGACATTGTAGTAGTAGATGTCCCAGA
>SNQJ01S0195493.1:1111-17514 GCA_010110895.2 Picea sitchensis | reverse complement strand
CCTTTCTCTCTCTTCCACATGTCTGAACTCAGTTAATTGGTGATTGATTTGACAATTAACTGAGACTAGCTAGAAGTTAGACTCTGGTTTCAGTGAGCTAGTGTCCAAATCTCCTTTAGATCACTACTATGGCACATGTACTCCTAATATTGACACATTTCTTCACTTGGACTAATATATAAGTGTGTGTATTACTCATTGTGTTAATATGATTAATTAGTGTGATCAATAGAATTTAATCTCTCTCTCTCTCTCTCAACAATCTTTTTTTGATTTGCTTTACCTAGGGTCTCTTTTATTAGTTTCGAGGTTTTGACCCAAAATTCACAAAACATACCCCTAGATGGATATCGGTCTATATTAAATATTAGAATACTAGGAGGACAAGGTTTTCCATTCTTTTGAATTGTATCTTGTTCCATAGATGAGAAAAAACATCTAAAAGTGGTGTTCTGTGAGCACAATAGAGGAGGAGAGATTATGTAACATCCATACAGGCCACAAGTCAAAGGAAACTACATAGAGAGTGCATCTTTCTTTGTAGTTGTGTCATTTATAAACTAGAGAAAAGAGAGCATAGCGGCCTCACCTTTTACCTAGGTTTTCTCCTGTATTGGATTTTCGAGGTCACATCTTGTGTTTATTTGTGGATGGTGTGTGTGTTTATTTATGTTCTCTATTTTTCACATTTGAACTACTTCATACATATTTTTTTTAATGAAGAAAACCAATAATCAAGAGTTTGAGATCTCAAGGAAAAATAACCTTGATAGTAAATATTTTAGTTATTTATCAAATCTGTTGTGATGAACTATTCTAGATGAATATCCACGAAAATTTAAAGATCATATTGATATCAGAGCAGGTTTTTTTCTTTTGGGTATTTGTGGGAAGTTTCATAATCATGTAATCATCTTGAAGAGAAGTCATAGAAACCCTAGCCATGGTGGATTATTTTGTTCATAATAACCCTTGAGATCCAGTATAAGAGAGATTTGAGTGGTTGGAAGTGCATGTTTCCAACATCAGTTGCAATATGAACCTCCTCACAGTGGCTCTAGCAAGAAATATCGAATCATTCAGAGATTATGGAGGCTCTAACTTAGAGATTGGATCAGAGGGGAAATTGAGAGATGAAGAAGACTTAGGGAAGGATTCGTTGAAAGTATCTGAGAAAGAGAAGATGAGTTCAAGTGTCATGAACCCTTCACATTTTCTATTCAAGATGGAAGTGGAAGTGGACATAAATCCATACCAAGGTGAGATCGATGCATTAAAACAGAATCATTGGTTGCAACAACTAGAAGTTTATTTTAGTGTCACCATATATATGAAGAGAAGAATATTTCATTTTCTATATTGAACTTAGAGGACCATGCCTTAACCTAGTGGGAAAGCCACACAGAAACACTTAGGTTGGAGGGTGATTCGCCAGTAACTAGGTGGGAGGACTTCAAAACATTCATCAAGTTCCAATTATACCCTATTAGGTATGTAGAGGACCAATGGATTCAGTGGAACTACTTCATGCAGAGGCAGGGGTAGAGTGTACAGGAGTACACCATTGATTTCATAAATATGGTCATCATTTTGGGTTTCTCTTCCAAGAACCCATATGTAATCCTCAAGTATCTGGGGGATTTACACAGTCATCTACGAAACCAGGTGATTCTCTTCAAGCCAAGGACAGTGGATGAGGCATGTGTACAGGCATAGTACCTAGAAAACATATGCCAGAAGAAAGGGAAGATAAGTGGTTCAAAGAAGAAAGAACACTAGGAATATTTCGAGGGAAGAAGAAGTGGAAAGGATGAAAAGATAAGAATACAATATCCATTGTACATCAGATTAAAGGTCCTAGAAACCATTGAAATCATTTCAACATTGATGGCCACATCGAGGAATTTTTTTGGAAACTACATCCAGAGCTAAACCCGAAGAATCGTAAGTACATAAATAAAAATAATCTTCTATCCAAATATTCAAGCAATCAGGTTGAAATTATATTGTATGTGGATGAAAATATTGTCTGCACATATGTGGAGAAGGAGGTGAATCTAAGTAGCCTTCATCACCAGGAAGAGAAGGATATGACCAAGCTCTTCCACATCAAGATTCAAGTCAAGAAGACCAAGATAGATGCTATGTTCGACTATGGTTCATAGGATAATCTCATAGCAACAAATCTAATCAACAAGCTTGGATTGGAGGTTCACAAAAATCCTATCCCCTATCCATTGGGTTAATTAAACAAGGATGCAGAGATAAAGGTAATGAAATAGTGTAATATTAAGCTTGATTTAAGTGATAATTTTATTGATGAAGTGGATTGGACGTATTACCCCTTGATGTATGTGGAGTAGAGTTTGGAAGCCCCTACATGTATGTGAGGGATGCAATATTCATGAGGAGAGACAACTACTACTAAATAATCAAGGATGGGAAGTCCTACATCATCAACACGCATAAAGTCAATTCAAAGCTCTCACTACTAAGTGCCAACCAAGCCAAGAAGTTGATTAGTTCTGGTAAGAAATATGTTTTTATTTTCTTAAGAGAAAACCAGTCTAATGATGAGTCAATGAGACTGAAGGAATCACTGGAGGGGTGTACTAAAGAACTGAAACATGAGTTGGAGTTTCTACAAGAATACATAGGAGTGTTTAAGGAGCCTAAAGGGATACTACCCAAGAGGAATGTGGATCATGAAATACAATTATTGCTAGAATCCCCATTGTTGAATATTGGGTTGTATTGGCAATATGTTCTAGAAGAAAATGAAATGAAGAAGCAGTTAAAACAGGTTTTGGAGCAGGGTGTGATTCGACCGAGTAACTCTCCTTGTGGGTCACCCATCTTAATTTTACCCAAGAAGGACGAGACTTGGATAATGTGTATCGATTACAAGGTATTGAACAAGATTACATTTAAGAATCGATACCATCTTCCAAGGATCAATGATTTGTTGGACCAACTGCATCATTCTAAGTACTTCACTAATATGGATTTGAAATTAGGATATCTCCAAGTATGATTCAAAGAAGAAAATACATGGAATATTTCCTTCAATACAAGGAAAGGGTTGTATGAGTGGTTGGTTATGCAATTCGGTTTATGCAACACACCAACTACATTTATGAGACTAATGAATGATGTTTTGCGCCATTATCTAGATTTATTTTTTATTGTTTATTTAGATGATATATTTGTTTATAGATCTACCTAGGAGGAGCATATATCACATCTTATGTAGGTGTTAGAGACTCTAAAAAAGCACGAGTTACTAACCAATCTCAAGAAATGTGAGTTTGCTCAGCAATCTTTGGTGTATTTGTGGTATGTCATCAGTGGAGGGGAGCTCAAGATAGATCCTGCAAAGATGGTGGAAATCATGAAATGGCTAGTTCCTACAAATCTTATTGAATTTAGGAGTTTTTTTGGGGCAACACTATACCTGCAGAAGTTTATATCTTCATTTTTCAGCGATAGCTGCACTACTCCACACCATAACAACAAGTGGTAAGAGTTTCCAATTGGGGAAGAATCAACACAAGGCCTTTGATGAACTCAAAATAAATATCAATCAAGCACTAGTGATCATGCTACCAAATTTGCAGAATCCTTTTGATGTGTAGATATGTGAAAGTGGGTATGCCATGGGAGAAGTCATGATGCAGGGAGGAAGTCTCATCTACTATAATTCTAAAGTATTTCATGGGGTGGTTCTCAACTACCTCACCTATGAAAATATGCTCTATGCCTTGGCACAAGCTATCAAAAAGTAGAAGCATTATCTGATGGCCAAGGAGACCATCATCCACATGGATCACTAAACACTAAAATATTTGTAGGCACAAAGTAAGCTACAACAAACCAGGCATTACAATTAGATGGGTTTTTTACAACAATTTCATCTAGTCATCAAGTATAAGAAGGGTGGAATAAATAAGTTGGCAGACATTCTTTCACAACCACCTACATCCAATATTACAACTTTGGTAACTCTAGTGCATAGGTATCCTTTTACCCACGATCCATACAAAGAGGCATATGCAGAAGATGCAGACTTCAAGGAGGTGTTTCAACAACTACAGGGATAAATACATATAGAAGAAGGTGATGAAAAGGCTGACTATAATTTTTAGAATGGTTTACTCTACAATCTTGACAAGATATGTGTTCCTAAAGGTTAATGACTGCAACTTATCAGAGTGGCTCACACCTCCAAGGTTGTAGGACATTTTGGTGTTGGGAAGACGATTACCAATTTATAAAGGTATGTGTACTAGCCTAAAATGCAAGAAGATGTAGCACGATATATTAGAGGATGTGTAATTTGTTATACCAAGAAGCCCAGTAATAGAAAGAAAGATCTATACCATCCCTTAGCTATACCCACTCGACCTTGGGAAATCATTTCATTGGATTTTGTGAGAATTTTACCAACCACACGGAAGGGACATGACTATTTATTTGTGGTAGTTGACAAGTTCAACAAAATGTTTATTCTCATGCCTTGTAAAAATACCACCAAGGGGCAGGAAGTAGCAAGCTTATTCTTTGAACATGCCTGGGTGCAATTTGGGATACCAAGGAGCATCATCTCATATAGGGATACCATATTTCTCAGTGCATTTTTTACTACATTGTGGGAGAAGATGGACTCTAAGTTGAAGAGGTCCACAGTAGTCCATCCACAGATAGATGGGCAGACATAAGTAGTCAACAAGAATTTGGCGCATCTTTTGAGGGGTTACAATCAAAAGAATCTAAATACATGGGATGAAAAATTGATCTCTATACAACACTCTTATAATAGAGCATTCCACACTTCTACTAGTAAGTCACCCTTTGAATCTTGCTTTGGTTATTTTCCACCTTCACCCTTAGATTTTGTATATGGATACCAAGGAGGAGTAAGGGAGAACCTCACAAGAGATTCATTAATGGAAGAAAAAATTGTTTAGAAGATTAGGCATATTCATTTGCAAGTACATGAGACACTAAAGAAGTCACAGGGAAAATTACAAGGCTAGAAATGACCAGCACATAACAGAGATAGCATTTAAAGTGGGAGACAGAATATGGTTACAGTTGAATAAGGAAAGGCTGCAAGGTCCTTATAAGAATATCAAAGCTCTGTGGTATGGTCATTTTTAGGTATTATAAATTGTGGGAGATAACGCCTACAGACTCAATCTACCCCCACACATGCACATGTACTCAGTAGTGAATGCGGAGAATCTCATACTCTATGAGCCTTCCATGTTGGATCAAGAGGAGGAACAGGTCCTACCCTCCATAGAGGACTTATCACTAGATGCTCAGGTATATTTAATAGAGGAAACAATTTTGTAGAAGCAGTATATAGCTACAAGACAAGGGCAACATGACCTTCAGCAGATTAGGTTGAAAGGAAAAATTCTAGGCAAAGCAAAGTAGTACTCTTGGGAGAAGGTAGAGGAAATATTTCCTCACCTTATTCAATAAATATTTTGGGGACCAAAAGCCTCCATAAATAGGGAGGTATGATCTATATTGGATCATTATATTATTTTTCATCTATCCTTATCCCGTCATAGTGGGAAAAAATTGGAGGAATCAACTTGCAGGGCCATTTTAGTGGTAGGTCCCAGTTTGTAAAATTGGGGTCTGGAACCTACGAGAGCCATTTTGAGGGATTAAACATAATTTTTTGGTGTTCTAGTGTATGTAACTTATGGTCACACCCTTTTTGGTGTTCTACACTCCAAAACCTTTCCAATGGTCTAGACCATGCGTCAATTGAAGTTTGTATGGAAAAGTTATGCCTTCCACAAGTTGACCTATCGTGTTGACCACCATGGTACGAGAGGATGCCACATCAACCCCCATTTACTCATGCATATGAGGCTAGACACGTGAGGAATTCAAATAATATTCTAGAAGGTTCAAAACCCTACCACAATTGAGGTTTGAGGAAGTAAATAACCTACCCTTGCATGGCTATCAGACTATGTTAAATATTGGGCCACTATGAGGACAAGGGGTTCCCTTATTTTACATTGTTTCTTGTTCCATAGATAAGAAAAAACATGTGAGAGTGGTGTTCTGTGAGAATAAAAAAGGAGGAGAGATTATGTAGAAGCCATATAGGCCACAGGTCAAAGGAAACTCCACATAGAGTGCCTTTTTCTTTGTACTTGCATTATTTCTAAACTAGAGAAAAGAGAGCAAAGCATCATCACCTTGTAGATGGGTTTTCTCCCGTATTGGTTTTCCCAAGTCATATCTTGTGTTTATTTATGGATGGTTTGTGTGTGTTTATTTGTGTTCTCTATTTTTCACAATTGAACTATTACATATGTTTTTTTAAGAAGAAAACCAGTAATCAAGAGTCTGAGATCTAAAGGAAAAATAATCTTGATAGTAAAGATTTCAGTTATTTATCATGTATGTCGTGATGAATTATTCCAGTGGAATATCCATGGAATTTTACGGATCATAATGGTATCAAAGAGGGTTTTTTTCTTTTGGGTATTTGTTGGAAGTTGCGGGATCCAAGAACTGGCTTAGAGAGAAGTCGCAGAAATCATAGCCATGGTGGACAAGTTTGTTCATAATAACCCTCGAGATCCAACAGAAGAGAGACTTGAATGGTTGGAAGCACAATTTTTCAACATCTATTGCAATATGAACATCCTCATGGTGGCTCTAGCAAGCAATATCATACCGTTTGGAAATCATGGAGGCTCTAACTCAGAGATCAGATTGGAGGGGAAATTAGGATATCAAAAATACTCAAGAAAGGAGTCGTGGAAAGAATCTGAGAAAGAGTAGCCAAGTTTGAGCGTCGTGAACCCTTAACAATCCCTATTCAAGATGGAAGAAAAAGTGGACATAAATCCATACAAAGTTGAAATCGATGCATTAAAAATGAATCATTGGTTACAACAACTAGAAGTTTATTTTAGTGTTCATCATTTATATGAAGGGCATAAGATTTCATTTGCAAGATTGAAGTTACAAGGCCATGCCTTAACCTGGTAGGAAATCCACATAGAAAGACTTAGGCTAGAGGGTTATCTGCCAGTAACTAGGTGGGAGGACTTCAAAACCCTCATGAAGTGCCAATTCTACCCTATTGGGTATGTAGAGGACCAATGGATATGGTGGTACTACTTCAGGTAGAGGCAAGGGAAGAGTCTATAGGAGTACACCACTGAGTTTAGAAAGATGGCCAGTGTGTTGGGTATCTCTCCCAAGAATCCATATGTACTCATGAAGTATCTAGGGGGATTACACAATAATTTATGAAATAATGTGATGATATTCAATCCAAGGACAATGGATGAGGCACGTTTATGGGAATAATACCTAGAAAACATAGGCCAAAAAAAACGGTAGCCAAGTGGTTTGAAGTAGAAAGAGCACCAGGAAGATTCCAAGGACGGGAAGAAGACGTGGAAAGGGGGGGAATATAAGAAGATAACATCCACTACACATCATAGGAAAGATCCCAACAACCATTTCAATCATTGCAACATTGATAACCACACATAGGAAAAATGTTCGAAACTGCATCCAGAGTTGAACCCAAATAATCGCAAGAAGGATGGAAAGAAAAAGAACCTTCTAGCCACATATTCAAGCAATCAATTTGAAAGTAGCTCAGATGTGGATGAAAATATATTCTACACATATTTGCAGAAGGAGGTGAGTCTGAGTATCCTTCATCACCAAGAAGAGAAGTAGATGACCAAGCTCTTCAACATCAAGATTTAGGTCAAGAAGACCAAGACAGATGCTTTGTTCGACTCTGGTTCATAGGATAATATAATAGAAGTGGATCTGGTTAGAAATCTTGGATTGGAGGTTAATTATCATTCTATCCCCTATCCATTGGGTTGGGTAAACAAGAATACAAAGATAAATGTAAAGAAATAGTGTAAGATTAAATTTGTTGCAAGTGTTGATTTTATTGATGAAGTGGAATTCAACATAGTACCCCTTGATGTATGTAGAGTAGTGTTTGGAAGCCCCTACATGTATATGAGGGATGAAATATTCATGCGATGAGTCAAACAATAGCGACTAATAAAGGATGGAAAGTCATACACCATCAACATGCTTAAAGTCAATTCAAAGATCTCACTAGTAGGTGCCAACCAAGCCAAGAAGTTGAGTAGTTATGGTAAGAAATATGTTTTGATTTTCTTAAGAGAAAATCAGTCTAGTGATGAGTCAATGAGAGTGAAGGCATCCATGGAGTGGTGTACTAAAGAATATAAACATCATTTGGATAAATTGTTATAGGAATACAAAGGAGTGTTCAAGGAGGGATGTGGAGCATGAAATATAGTTAATTCCAGACTCCCCATTGTCGAATATTGGGTTGTATAGATAGTTTGTTCTACAAGAGAATGAAGTGAAGAAGTAGTTCTAGTAGTTGTTGGATCACATTGTGATTCTACCAAGTAACTCACCTTGTGGGTCACCCATCATAATTGTACCCAAGAAGGATGGCACTTGGAGAATGTTGATCTATTACATGGCATTGGACAATATTACACTAAAGAATTGATACCCTCTTCCAAGGATCAATGTTTTGTTGGACTAAATGCATCATGTCAAGTAACTCACTAAGCTAGATTTGAAATCGGGATATCACTCGGTATGATTCAAAGAAGAAGATACCTGGAATATTGCCTTCAAGACAAGTAAATGGTTGTATGAGTGGTTGGTTATGCCATTCGGTTTATTCAACACAACAACTACATTTATGAGACTAATGAATGATGTTTTACGCCCTTATCTAGATTCATTTGTCATTGTTTATTTGGATGATATAGTGGTTTATAGTAATACCTGGGAGGAGCACATTTCACATCTTATGTAGGTGTCAGAGACTCTGAAAAAGCACCAATTGTTGGCCAATCTCAAGAAATTTGAGTTTTCTCAATATTTTTTGGTGTATTTGGGGTATTTGATCGGTGGATGGGAGCTCAAGATATATCCCAAATAGATGGAGGCCATCATGAAATGGCCAGTTCCTACAAATTTTACTGAAGTTAGGATTTTTTTTGGGGCAACACAATACTTGCGAAAGTTCATAGATTTATTTTCAGCGGTAGCTACACCACTCCACGCCATAACAACTAGTGGTAAGATTTTCCATTGGGGGAAGAATCAACAGAAGGGCCTTTGATGAGCTAAAAAGAAATATTATTCAAGCACCAATGCTCGTGTGACCAAATTTCAGAATCATTTCAAAGTGGAGACAGATCCAAGTGGGTATGCCATGGGAGCACTCTTGATGTAGGGAGGAAGGCATGTCTGCTATCATTCTAAACTATTTCATGGGATGGTTCTCAACTACCCCACCCATGGAAAGGAACTTTATTCCTTGGTACAAGCTATCAAAAAGTGGAAGCACTATTTCATGGGAAAGGAGACCATCATTCACATGGATCACTAGCCACTACAATATTTGCAGGCCTAGAGTATGCTACAATAAACCAGGCATTACAAGTGGATGGGGTTTTTATAGTAATTTCATCTAGTCATCAACTATAATAAAGGTAGCACAAATAAGTTGGTAGACATGATTTCACGACTACCTACATCCAAGATTAAAAATTTTGGAACTTTTGGTGAAGAGGATCCCAAGACCGGGTTCGAGGAGCAGTCATCGATCTCGATTTGTAAGTGACTTTGTGAGATTAATATAAAGAAGTATTTTTTCCGTCTTGCCATATGATGTGTTCAATCTTTATGTTTGATTTACATTTTTTTATGACATCTAACCCACTAATTCATATATAGAATGCATGTTCATAGTTTCTTGTTTCTCTTTTGGTGAATGCAGGTCAGCCTTGGGAGGATATTTGCAGTCGAGAAACGACCGAGCGCAAAGGGATCGACATCGGACACAGAGTTTAAGGTAGGACTACCGGATCCCTGTACTTTTTATTTTATGCATGAATGTGGGATGTTGTCGGGATAGTTGTTAAAAGTAGGAGACTTTAGACGGTTAGCTCTGCGTGCACTTTAGAACCCTAGTGTAGTTCGTAGGGGGGGTTTCCCACTATAGCACCCTTTTACCCATTATTCATACAAAGAGGCATGCATAGAAGATGAGGACTTCAAGGATGTATTTCAATAGCTACAGGACCAAATTCATATAGAAGAAGTTTACAGCCAGACTTACTATCTTTTCCATAATGGTTTACTCTACAAGATTGACAATATTTGTGTTCATAAAGGTGAATGATTGGAGCCTATCAAAGAGGCTCACACCTCCAAGGTTGCAGAACATTTTGGTGTTGGGAAGATGGTTGATAATTTAAAAAGGTATGTGTATTGGCCCAGAATGCAAGAAGATGTAGCACGATATATTATATTATGTATACTTTGTTGTACCAACAAGCCCAGTAATTGGAAGCAAGGTTTACACCATCCCTTACATGTACCTACTCGACCTTGGGAAAAAATTTCAATGGATTTTGTGGGAGTTTTACCAACCACACGGAAAGGACATGACTATTTATTTGTGGTAGTTGACATGTTCAACAAAATGTGCAATATCATTCCTTTTAAAAAGACCATCAAGGGGCAGGAAGAAGCAAACGTGTTCTTTGAACATGTTTGTGTGCACTTTGGGATACCAAGGAGCATCATCTTAGATGGGGATACCAAATTTAAAGGGATACCATATTTCTCGGTGTGTTTTGGACTACAATGTGGGAGAGGATGGACACTAAGTTGAATAGGTCTACAACAGTTCATACACAGATAGATGGGTAGACAGAAGTAGTCAGCAGGACTTTGGTGCAGATTTTGAGGGGTTACAATAAGAAGCATCCAAATACTTGGGATGAAAACTTGATATATATACAACACTCTTATAACAGAGCAATCCACACTTCAACTAGTAAGTCACCTTTTTAAACTTGCTTTGGGTATTTTTAGCCTTTGCCATTAGATGTTGTATATGGAAAACAAGTAGGAGTGAGGTAGGAGCTCACAAGAGATGCATTAAAGGCAGAAAAAATTGTTGAGAAGATTAGGAAGAACCATTTGCAAGTACAAGAGACACTGAAGAAGTCACAAAAAAAGTACAAGGCTAGACATGACCAACACATACTAGAGAGAACATTTAGAGTGGGAGAGAAAGTATTGTTACAACTGAATAAGGAAAGGATATAGGGTCCTGGTAAGAATATCAAGGTTCTATGGTATGGTCCTTTTGAGGTATTGGAAAAGGTAGGAGATAACACCTACAGACTTAGACTACCACCATGCATACGCATTTACTCAGTAGTGAATGTGGAGAATCTCAAACTCTATGAGCCTTCCATGTTGGATCGGGAGGAGGAGCAGGTCCTACCTTCCATAGAGAACTTAGCACTAGATGCTCAGGTAGAGTTGGAAGAGGACACCTTTTTGTAGAAGTGGTCCAGAGCTACAAGATTGGGTTGAAAGGAAAATTTCCAGGCAAATCAAAGTGGTACTCCTGGGAGAAGGTAGAGGAAAATATTCCTCACCTCATTTAGTAAATATTTTGGGGACCAAAATCCTCCCTAAATGGGGAGATATGATCCATATTGGACCATTGTATTTTTTTCCATCTTTATCGATCCCGTCGAAGTGGAAAAAATTAAAGGAATCAGCTTGCAGGGCCATTTTAGTGGCAGGTCCTGGTTTGGAAAATTGGGGTCTGAAACCTTTCAGAGCCATTTTTAGGCATTAAATGGATTTTTTTGGGGTTTTTTTGTCTAGAATTGGAACTCACCCTATTGGTGGTGTTCTACACTTCGATACCTTTCCAATGGTGCAGACTCTGAGTCAATTAGAGTTTGTATGCAAAATTTACGCCTCCCTCAAGTTGACTTATTATGTTGACCACCATGGTATGAGAGGATTCCATGTCATCCCCTGTTATCCATGCATGTGGGGCTATCCAGGTGAGAAATTTCAAGAAGATTCTAGAAGGTTCAAAACCCTACCACAATTGAGGGTTAAGGAAGTCAAAAACCTAAGCCTAGATGGCTATCGGGCTATGTTAAATATTGAGCCACCAGGAGGACAAGGGGTTCCATTCTTTTTCATTGTATCTTGTTCCATAGCTGAGAAAAACATCTAGGAGTGGTGTTTAGTGAGAATAATAGATTAGGAGAGATTCTATAGCAGCCATACAGGCGACAAGTCAAAGGAAACTCCATAGAGAGTGCATCTTTCTTTGTACTTGCATCATTTCTAAACCAGAGAAAAAAGAGCAGAGCATCCTCACCTTATAGTTGTGTTTTCTCTTGTATTGGGTTTCCCAGGTCATAGATTGTGTTTATTTGTGGATGGTGTTTGTGTTTATTTTCGTTCTCTATTTTTCGCATTTGAACTATTTCATATGTTTTTTTTTTAAAGAAGAAAACCAATAATCAAGAGTCTGGGATCTAAAGGAAAAATAACCTTGATAGTAAAGATTTCAATTATTTATCAGATCTGTTGTGACGAACTGTTCCAATAGAATATCCATGGCAGTTTACAAATCATTGTATGAAGGTACTTCCTACAAGATTTTGTTGTCATATACGAAAGTATCATAAGTGATATTTTTATATTTAATTATCATAACCTTCATTTTGTCAGTGTTAACAGTCATTACCCATACTAGAACTGAAATATTTGAGGATTATTATTTGGTTTTTGAGATTATAGGGACTCCTCACCATAAGAACAATATCATCGCCATAAACAAGAAGGAAAATGATTCTTTAGTTCTTGATATGGTTTGCAATTGTAATATATAAATCTTGTTATGATTTTGAATCATTACTTTACCTCAGGTTCCAAGGTAACTCATTTTTGTAACATAAACGTTTAATTTTGTATTATAATAGGGCTATGGCTAAATTGGATAGCTAAAAATTACATAGAAGAGAATACAAGGTTGCAACCAGTGGTTCAAACTATTGAAAATCCCCAAAAATATTGCTCAAAATTTGATTTTACCTTCCTATCCTATATATATTCCCATACTCTCTAGATGTATATGGAAAGTTATATTGTATTAACAACAAAATTACCCTATAGAACATAAATGAAGCTGAAAATTATGTATAACCTGGCCCATGAGGGGATTGTTTTTTAAAACCAACATGGGATTTCACCACCAACTTAGTTGAATGCATGGGCATCTCAAATGGAAATATTGTTTTGGTCACTCCTAGATCGTATTTTTGGATTGGTAAGTAGGGATATTGCACCACTTTTCTTTCCTCTTTTACCTTTAATGGGGCCAAGTGGAATGAAGGTCCAAGTGGAATGAACCTATAGAAATGTTAGGAATGTAGGCAGAGGACTATGTAGATTCTAATGAAAGCTGAGATAACTCTAAAATTTTGTATACAAAGGAGCACAATGATCCCATCTTTGATTCCATATCCTCATATTTCTTCTTGAGATTATCCATGAACAAAGTAAATTCCTTCTCCTTTTCTTTAATTGCAAATAGTTGAACAATATTTTCTTTGGCATGCCAGTCCCGAACTTGATCTTCCACTGCAACCATATAATATCATTCATCTTTCCATCTTAACCATTTATTTACAAAGATTGTTAATTCACCTAGTGCCTCAGACATCAGATGCATACAGCTCTTGATTCCTCCTATAACCTCTTCTAACTCACACCAAATGTAGCATTCAGAGCGACATTGATAACCATCCATTATTGCTTCTCCATTGAACTAAAAAAAAGTATCCATGGGTTTTACTTTAAATAACACACATAATCCCAATCTATTCCTTTCAAAATTATTTTCCCCGAATCTCCCAACGGATTTACCAAATACAATTCAAACTATGGGGCCTGATGTCAAAGCCACAACCATTACTGATGCACCCAAATTCCTAGAAACTCAACCCAAAAATATCCTCAAACACAACACACTCAACCTCAAAGGAAGGGAAAATAATGCCACAAGCAAGCTCCCATATAATCACAAGGGAAATATGTGTTTCCATCACAACCAATATTGAATGAGAGGGTACAAAGTATTGTAGGATATTTAACTTCAACCATGTCCTCACATGCATGAGATGACACTTGTGATGCTTGGATGATTAAATTAGTAAATTAACATTAATATAATCATATAGTTTCTGCAGTGCAACATATTAATATAATTATCATGGAATGGATAATGAAACCATACAACACCCATCAATTTATATTGCAATGTCCTCCCCCTAGATCCATTCCTTCGTTTGTTTTGGCATCAAAATGTTAGTTATGCCTTTAAATAACTTGAAAGAATTTGATTGCTCCAAAGCCTTTAATCATAGATTGAACTATGTTAATAATACTTGCATAGATGATAAAAAGTGAAAGTGTCAAATGGAAATGGTAGAATCTTCTATTACTGTGACATGGCTTACTCCTCTAGCCTTGAGTAGAACTAGTCCTTGGAATATCATCAACACCTATGCTTCATTTTTTGGTGCTATCCTTAACCCCCAAGCAAAGTTGATTTCTTGTTTTCCATCGGGATCTAGATTCCCCTTGCACCTACCACCTATCCAAGATAACTCATGTTATCTTCTAATGGAATTATAGTTTCTCTCGCAATCAAGCACTAAAGAAGTGTTGTAGGGTAAATGAACCATGTAGGAGTTACCTCCCTTAGGCTCTTTGTAGACCTAATATAGAATAGAGATGTAAATGGTATATTTTCCTAGATATAATTCATAAAGGAGAATGATATACAAGTAGTTGGAATGTAAGTCTTACACGGTGATCTGACGATTGTCCTTGTATGCTCCTTAGCTATTAGATTCCACAAAGATGTTGTTTTCTCTTACCAACTTAGATTTGCACACATGGAAACATGGAAACCTTTCACAAGATCAAACTAATCATGTATAAATTAATGATAGATATAATAATGTATCATAACACATGAAAACATTAATTCTCCACAAGGAAATATAACAATTACATACACATCCAGGTAGAGGGAAACATTGTGTACATCTTCTATTGATAAAACAAATGGATTACACCTTACAAAGAAGTTGATGCAGTCCTTTCCCAATTTTCTTTCCTAAGCTCCATAATCAAACTTCCAGAACAAGCTTGCTTTCTGCTTTCTCCTCCCTTTTCCCATGAGATACCTCCATTATTTATAGGATAGTAGAGATAATATCAAAGGATAGTTTGGATAATATCTCCATGCTCAAGATGAAAATATTCTCGAGGTCGAACCATGAAAAATATGGGGTTTAATATCATCTCCCAAAACTAATCCCAAATAGGGAGTAATAGACCTGGTCACTCCCTGCATTCTTGCAGGGAGTGACTGATCACCCCTTGCAAGATGAAAAGGAGTGACCAACACTTTCTGGTCATGGGTTGTAAAAGGAAAACGAGTGACCAGGAAAAAAGGTACTGCAAACTCAAGGGAAAAGTGGTATAATTCATTGGTTCAGACTGCTAACTCCTAGATGATGCCCTTCAAGTGATCAGGTGGCAAGTAACTATATAACAAGAAGATTCAAAGAAACATCCACTCTGTTAGAAATGAGAGTCACCCTCATATTGCAAGAGGATAATCCCAGTACCCATCAAAATGTTTGTGGAGGTAGGTTTATGAGTGGCGTTCAAATGGAAAAAACTTAGTACAAGAATATTTTAACACAGAAACCAGACAAGGAATGCATAGGGAAATGGGTTCCTCATTAACTTCAGTCAGTGGTTTAAGGTTGAAGGTGAGCAGAAGGAAGACTTAGTGAGAAAGGTGGACAAGTCTGCCATGAGCATCCAGCTTTCAAACAACTTGGTGAAGAAAAACTCAGGCACAAGAGCACTCTTGAACTCAAGTTTCAGACACTAAAATATGTCAAAGCCGTCAAGAAGAAATCGTCCATCATGGTACCTCAGGCTGGCATTTTTGTCTCCTCAGCCATAACTTCCAATTTTCCTATTTATGGATTTAGCTGAGGTTTCAACTACCGGTCCTTTTTCATTAACTAAATCCTCCTCGAGATTGGAGCGCAGCTGGACGATGTTGTTGGGAAATAATACCCTACGGACTAACAAGCTAGGGCTAAACTTGCATGCAGATCATGACCCTCAAGAACTCACTTTTCACCTATCACCCCAACACTCAAACCCCTTTTTCACACACAAGCATGGAAAAGACCTACTAACCTTTTTATCAACGTTTGATGTAGATCCTCCGTTGCGCTTTATCCGCTTGCTCTCGCTGCTCCTTCCAAAGAAAATCCTGCAATCAAGACAAAACACTACACATGCATGCTATTTTTCTACCTAAGGGTTAGAGATTAAGCATAAATCAAATAAAATGTATATCACTCGTGCATTGGGACGGGAAAAGTATTCTTTTTATTAATCTCAAGATGAAT
>SNQJ01S0195491.1:7057-17514 GCA_010110895.2 Picea sitchensis | reverse complement strand
ATAAGTGTCCTCAGTGCGCCAGAGCGGGATGTTACAGTAACTACTATAGATGGTCTATAATAATTCTTGGTATTCGCAAGGTCACTTCCATACTTTAAATATTCATATATATATCTTAGTGAAAAAATAAACGGAGGTCAATCGGGTTTCGGCGATTACAAACACCGAATACAAAAAAAAAAAGACCACAAAGTTTGTCAAATCCTGAAATGAGAAAAAGTTGTGGACCCAACACTTTAGGGTTTCGGGGTTTGGGATTTTGGGGTTTATGAACACATGATGCACAAACAAAATGAAATAAGAAATGTTGAATTGCGAAAAGCGATTAGGGTGTGGGCCCAACAATTTCGGGTTTCAGGGTTTACTAACTCCCTATGCAAAAACATTGCACAACGTCAAACGCCGAATCGCAAAATCACGAAAAAGTTATGGGGCCTAGCCAATATCGGGTTTCAGTGTTTGGTAATGCTTGATGCACAAACTACATACAACAGTAATCGCCAAATCATGAAATTCGATTAGGCTGTGGGGCCACTTCGGGTTTCAGCATTTGCAAGAACAAAAGAACTCCACACAACTTGAACCAATAAACTCTGAAATGGAGTCTTTGACATGCTCTAGTCTTTCGCATTTGGTTTAATGTCCATTCCCTTGACTGTGAGACGGTACTACCTGAAAGAATCTAATACTCCTGAGAAAGAAAATGTTCCCGATCTCCTTAAGGTTTTCGCAAATTTCTAAATTCGTTATAGAATTTGACTGTGGAAAGGGTAGACCGCTCTTTAAATAAAACAAGGGAAGCATAAAATCTTCTGATAGGCGTCAATTCCCATGATTGTTTTGACATCTGATAAACAAAAGGGGTTTTCCAAATTTCCTTAACTTTTTGATGTAGATAGATTACTTCCAATTTGTGTTTTATTTTCCAATAAGTATATATGTGTATAATATATGAGTGCCTAGGTGATCCATAAGGTTCTTGCTATTTCGTATTTATCTTCAATTCTTAAATGTAAAAGACAAGAAGTCTCTTTTAAGATGCATGATTGTTTGGAATTAGCGATACATTTAAATGTTTCCTTTCGACACAAATTTACTCAACTCTGATTGCTCAAACTTAGATCTATTTAATATTTCAGTCACAGAAATAAACCCATATGTATGCAGATTAGTCTTCTTCAAGCATTCAGAGTATCCTAGCATTTCAACTTCAGATTAAACCTATCTAATTGCTCAAATTTAGATCTGTTTAATACTTCAATCATAGAAATAAACCTATATCTATACAGATTGGTCTTGTTTAAGAAATACAGAGTATCCTAGCATTTCGACTTCAAATTAAACCTATCTGATTGCTCAAATTTAGATCTGTTTAATACTTCGGTCACAAAAATAAACCTATATCTATATAGATTGGTATTCTCTAAGTAATATAGAGTATCCTATAATTTTGACTTCAGATTAAGCCTATCTTGTAAATGGATCTGCCTCTTAAACTCAAATCGTATTTAAATAAATTTCCCTGGTATTCCAAATTTTTGGGAGGGACCACTCCAGAATTTTGACTTTGATTGTAAATTTAATACCACGATAGATATTATCCATTGAAAGAATTATTTTGATTTAGAACAAATAGATGCATAATATCAGTTACACACAAAATATCCAAGGACAGTGTAAGGAAAGGTTTACATATCTGAACCATCTCGTGGAAAAACAAAGGGAACAACCACGTTCCTCCCAACCGTAGAACAAGGCAACCAAACTACTTGCCCAATTCACCCCCTAGCCTGACCATGAATCCATGAGGGAGAACTTGGAAAAGCTTCTCTTCAACAATGTCCTACAGCTCCAAAAGTTTTCCCTTGCCTCACACACAAGCAGTGTTCATAACAGCAAGTAAATCAAAAGTCTCCTTTCCCATCATACTTAGCAGCGTCCTACCTCCTCGCATATGTTATTTATCAATTTTCCACAGGTCTTTTTCACTCCCTTGGCTATTTTCGCAGCTTTCTAAGTCCCTGATTTTCAAGGGCTACCAATGGCCAAATCATTGATTTCCACTTGTAATAATCAACCCAGAGGTAGTTCCAACATGTTCCCCACTCATGGAGTCATGGTCAACTAAATTTAACATGGTTGTTCCATTTGTCCTCCTGCAATCAATATAAAATATTCTGTTTCCATACAATTTTCATAGTCAAATAGCTCATTGGGTCAAATCTCGTCTCTTCCCAATAGTCGAAATAATTAATTACAATTACCAAATTCCAAATTCATAATTTCCATAAATGGAAAAAAATTTCCAAATTCGAATTTACTAAAAACGGAATAAATTTCCAACAATTTTAAATTTCAAAAATATCTTTTTGGGGGATCACACTCGATTGGCATCCATGATTAGTTCATCCCGAGCATGGGTATGCCCGCCTCAGAGAGATTATTATTATTTTGCAGATGGTGCGCTCCTGAACTGTTGTCCTGTGCTCACTCGACTTTCTGCCTTCCAACTGGTAGATATATTGTAATGTATTCGAGTCATCAGTTTCTCTTTTTAACTCACACATTAGTGGAAATCTGTTATAGCCCAAAAATTCCCTACCTATAAATACATGGAATTGGCGTTTTCACTTACACAATTTTTCAAATTACCGTTCAGAATCTTTCTTAAAAAAACCATTTCTTGGAGCATGTACACATCCTGCTCCACTATTGCATGTGTACACATGCTAGTTGCATACTAGAGAACCTTTGTTTACCTCCAAAATTTGCAAAAAATAAAAAGTTGCAAGGATTTTGGTCGAGTTAGCAGGCTATTGGAGGTTTCCCAACCATTTTACCCATTGTTGCATGTCCCCAAACCAAATAACCATATTTTTGTCATATAAAAAGAGGTCTTGGGATCTCATTCCAATATCAACCAAGAGAAAAGAGAAACTCTGCGAAAATCCATTCCCCCTCTAGCCCAAGTTTTGCAGCCCTTTCTGAGATTTGGCCTCAACATTCCCTCTTCATCCCTTTCTCCTTATACAATCCCTTCTATTTTCCCAAAGAGATCAGTTGATTGTGAGAGGCAGAATGGGAATGATGCACTTGGAGCAGCATTAAGAGGAGCCTGGGCCTTGTTTGCGAAGCCTTTTTATGATCAAGAAGGTTGTAATATTTTAATCCTCGGTTTGAATAAGAGTTCTTTTCATGTCCCAATTCATTGCATATTTGTATCTTTATTGCTTAATACATCTACATTTAAATTTAAACGCTAACATTGATAAGTAGAGATTGCATATTTATAGCATATTTTTCCTAAGTGTTCTTGCAAGTCATCTTCAGGAGGAGACACGCAACTTAGGAAACTACAAAGGTGAAGGAAGTTTGCATCAGACGTTAGGGACTAAGGTACACTTATCCGTCTTCCTTCTTCTCATTTTTCTCTTTGTTTGGGTAGTTTTTGGATAGCTTATGATTAGGATTGTCTTTTAATGGAAGTTTGTGCTCTTCCTATATTCCAACCCAGTATAGTAATAGGGGGATTTTCCCAGCTAACACTACTTTGAATACTTTTTGTCTTTTTGAAGAGGCTACACATGTAACTGGATAGAAGAAGAAATCATGTTTTTGTGTGATGATGAATTAGACATAGGAATTCCATGAAAAGGGATCATCAACACCTATGAATTCCATGGGAATCTAACAATATATATATATATATTTATATTAATGTAAATACATATTTTGTTCTTGGAAAAAAAAAGTTAAAATTTGAATTAATAAAAAATCTATGAACAAACTGTACAATAGGGTTTTACAAATAAAAAATGATGATTAGAAGACATTCTCTAGGATCCACATATAAGAATAGACCTATATACGTTTTCAAACTTCCAATTTAATAATTTCTTTGAAAACTACAAGTATACTATTTGATAAACTGAGATAATAACAATATTTTTTGATAGAAAATTCTATACTAATGTTCGTGTTTGGGATTGAGTTAGGTGTTCAATTACATATTTACCTTTCCTTTTAGATTTCTTTCCAGCAACTTAAGTCCAAACTTACTAATTGTACTGGGGCATATTTTATGCATCATAAATTGAATTAACTTCTTCTTCTTCTTGCATAGGGATGAGTGCAAGCCTTAGAGTGGTTGTCAAGTTTCCCATTGAGTATTTATTTTTCCTTGGGTGTATCCTCCCCCGAGTTTCAGTGATATTTATAAGGGGAAAGGACTCTCACATGAATTAGTGGGGCTTCGAGTAACAATTATATATTCTTTGTCTCTTGACCCAAAGTGACTTTTCCTATAGTGCTCTTGATTTCTATCAACTAATGGTTCACCTTACCACTATGTCACCATGTAGTATTCAATTTTGTTTCATTTTTAAAAAGGATCCTTCAAGATTTGGTTCAACAAAATCGGGTACATGTTTTCATTTAAGGCGGGAGGAGATTGTCTGCCCAACCTCAGAAGTGATCTACAATGAAATTTAACATGCTCATAGTTTAGTTTTTGTTTCCATACATATTCACTTGCATTCAACTAGACCTCTTTGGGAAGCACTTTTGAGAGATCTATTTTGGCATATATCCTCATAAGGTCATGCATTATCTTTTAGTCATTTTATGGTTGTAGTTGTGAAATTTTTGGATGTCATTTATAATATTGAATAAAGTCTTTAGAGGCCAAAATTGAAGGGGAACGTTGAGGAGCCTTACCCATAGCAAGGTCGAGGATAAATTTGATCCATGGAGGGATCAAAGTTTAGATACCAAGGCTTCATGAAAAGGATAAAAATTCCCCAAATACATGGACTAGATTTGAAAATATTTCCCTTATCAACAAGTGCATCAAATTCTATAATAAATAATTTGCATGCATATAGGTAAATATGAGCCTCTTTTAATAAAAGGGGCTTCCTACTTCGAGAAACCCAATTATGAAAATATACCGAATAACGCCACAAGCCAGTGAATGAACATATGACCTCATAATTTTGGTAGAATTCAAACTAATCCATTTCCATAGAAGCATAACATGATGAACATTGGGTGAATTCATGAATTCCTAGAGATGAAACAACATCATGAAAGAACATCTTACTAATTGTAGTGGATCTCAGTTATGTGCGATAAGAGACATGGAAAATTGGTTTGGTAAATAATAATGCAAACCCCAACTAGGGAAACTAGGTCGAGGGGAGCTCTAATCCATGGATGGCTGAGCAGAGACAACTTTTGAGATTAGTTCCCGACGACTAGGGTTGAAACCCTAGTCATGGAGGAGGGACACATGAACATCCATATTCAAGATATTTTTACATTATTCAACTATGTTTCATAATAATAAGGAAATATTGATTAAGAAATTGTTATTAATGAAATATTTTTAAGTTTCTATAATTTTTTTTTGAACTGGACATGTGAAAACATATTGAATATACACAATAAAAAAAGGTACAAAGATTTAATAATGATAAGGTTGTACTATACAATGAATGAAATCAATAGTACCAAATTTACAGTGCATATCTTTGAGAACCCTCCCATTAAGGATCAATTTGAACTCTTTGGGAAAATGGCATCGAAATGGTGTGCTAAAACAACAANAACTTTTGAGATTAGTTCCCGACGACTAGGGTTGAAACCCTAGTCATGGAGGAGGGACACATGAACATCCATATTCAAGATATTTTTACATTATTCAACTATGTTTCATAATAATAAGGAAATATTGATTAAGAAATTGTTATTAATGAAATATTTTTAAGTTTCTATAATTTTTTTTTGAACTGGACATGTGAAAACATATTGAATATACACAATAAAAAAAGGTACAAAGATTTAATAATGATAAGGTTGTACTATACAATGAATGAAATCAATAGTACCAAATTTACAGTGCATATCTTTGAGAACCCTCCCATTAAGGATCAATTTGAACTCTTTGGGAAAATGGCATCGAAATGGTGTGCTAAAACAACAATTTTACAAAAAAAATAATTTTATTTTTTATGATGGTTGCAACCTCAATGTGACAATTGTGATGCATATGACACTACTTCAATGCTTACAGATTATGTTTGATGCATAAATCATAAGCCTAATGCAACTTTGACCCAACTAAAGAAAATTATAATGCTAGCCAATGCAAGGAAGTTTTTTTAGTGTTTTTGGCATTGTATCACAACAAAAACTTGATGCAAGACTAACACAACCATGATTCCCAATCACGATGCATGCCAAGAAAAAAACACTAAGCTAGGTTTTCCAAGGCATCAATGATGCTAGAACCTTTTATTGTAGTAGCGATAAAATATTTAATAGTGATACACATGGGGAATTATGGATCTACGTTCCCTAATTATATATTTGTAACTAAATAAATTTTATACAAGGTGTACAACTATGAATACACATCTATGATACAAGACTGATAAATGTGAAATAGGTATGCTATGAGAAAGAAAAATACTTAGATTTTGTATAAACAATGTTTTTATATTTCATATTTTTAAATTTTAATATGTATGTGAAAATAACATTTCTGCATAATATCTCCAAGAGTTAGCTCAATCGGTTGAACCATTTCCCCAAGTCATATTTGGGTATTCTGGGAAGACAGGGGTATCTCATGAGACCTTCTTTGTAAAAAATAAAAGTATGGTCTAAATAAATTCTTCCAACATGTACACAAAAATAATTACTCAATCATTTTTTATCCTATTAGGTTTTTTGATCAATAATTACTCAATAATTACCAATTTAGATTTGGATTTATCAATAAGAAAACGTTTCACAGTCTCGTCATACTGAACTGGAAAATTATGTTTTAGAGAAAATAGCACTAAATTGCGATATCTTCTCATACCTAAAAATAAAATGTGCTTCTGGAAAAACAAATGCACTAGCCAATAAATAATAATGGAATAATATGGGGATGGAATTAATGGCGCTATAAACTGAAGCAACTATTTGGAGTATGATAATGAGTACGTTCATGCCGTGGAGCCGCTATTGTTCAAGTACAATGTTGCAGACAACGATTGGGCTTCTCACACTGTAATTACTATATCTCCAAGTTAGGGCCCCGGATATCACGGCGTTCTTCGGTATGCGTGCATTGATCCCTTGAACATTCACTGAAAGCTAGACTCTGATTTGCAGAGGTAAATGCAAGAATGCTTGGCTGGACCGTTATCCTCACTCCGGAAGGTGCCTCCACTAGGGCCCTGTATGTGGAATGGGCAGGTCCAACGTTGGTTAATGTTCTTGGATATTTGGTGGAAATACGCTCTCCACCCTTCACAACAACCATCATGGATGGATAATTAAGTGATGTAACTTCAACAGTCTGACTGTACACTGCCAGCTGTCCTGGCCAGCTGTACCTTCTATTCTTGTTTAGCTTGAGTCTATTTAGCTCATCCATCTCTCATTGCATTGTAACTTCTTAATCTCTTCTTCATACATTCCAATATACTGTTCTATTCTTTCTCTCTGCATTTCTCTTTACTTCACAATTTATCATGGTATTAGAGCTACAGCAGTAAGCCTCTTCACACAGCCTGGAGAGCAACTCGATCCTCACAGCGCAGAGCTTCACAGATCTTGAGAGAACGCGACACAGTCTCTTTCACAAGGTTTGGAGAGTCGTTCGTCATACTCTCAAAAGATCCTCGCAGGAAACTTCCAAGAGGAAGCAGAACGTCTTACGTTCAAAAGATCAACGTAGGAAGCTTGCAGAGGTTGCAGAACATATTGTGCTCGAAAGAACGAGGAAGCAGAGACCGAGAAAGAAGAAACTTTAAAGTTTCTTGAACAATTTTTCAAGAATTGTCAAAGATTGACAAAGAAGAGCTGCAGAACGGAAGATCGTTTAAGGAACTTGAAGAAAACGTTCAAAATTGTTAAAGATTGTTGCAGAAGGCAACATCGTTTAAAGTTTTTTTTTGAAATTCTCTCAAATCTGTCAAAGATTGTAGAAGAGAACGAAAAACTCATGAAATGCTTTCAAATTTTTGAAAGATTCACGAATCTTTCTTCCACAGGAGTAAAGAACGTGTCTCAGGTGAAAAGAACAACCACTGAGGCTGTAAGATTCATCCTGCGAACAGATCTAGAGCGAGAAACCAGTCCATAAGGGATGAGAAGAGAGCGGAAAAGGTGAAAGAGTTTCAGTCGTCAGATCTTGCGCAAAGGCCCGACAACCGTTGGATCAATGAGAAGGTGCACGAGCTTTAGTCCTCTAGAGTGCACAAGAGAGATTTCGACTTGTGAAGTCACGAAATCCTGACATCATCTGGACCGTCCATCAAGAGACACGTGGCAAGATCCTATTCCATCGCAAAATCGGTAATCGGGAGTTGGACGAGCAAAGGAGACTGCTCTCCAAAAAATCTGATACGCGATATCGCGAAATCCCGAGAGGACCCGTGAGTCGTCCATCTGAGAGGACAGGTGGCAGCAGATCCAAGTGCCGTCAAATCGACATATCGGTGTTCACGGTTTTGAAAGACATTCGCAACACGAGTTCGAAACTCGCGAAATCGCGATTCCCGAAATAGCGATAAGATCGTAGCCATCCATTTGTTTGGACACGTGGAGGACATCAAGGAAACTGTCGACATTTTGGCAATCACGGTTTCAAGTTGTCAGATAAATTTGGAGTCGCAAGTCGCGAACTCGCAAAACAACGCAGACCGTCCATCTATTGGGAAGCGTGGCAGGAATCAAGTCCACCAGTATTACGGGATTCAGAAAATTATGGATCCAAATGACGAGACATCTGGTGCATTTGAAGTCTCGATATCGTGAGAAGGTATCAGGTCTGTCCATCATAGGAGGACGCGTGGTGCAGATCGAAGCAATCGGGAAAAGTCCCGAAAGGACAGCACCATCGATAAATCAGAGAACGGGGAATCGAGGAGTCAAAAGAACTCGTCATCAGAACTCGTGAAATCCTGATTTGCGATATACTTATAAGATCTGGACCGTCAGATCACAAGAAGATCTGGACCATTGAATTGTCCAAAGGAAAAATTTTCACATTTTGGCGATTTGAAAGACAAAGAGCCGGAAAAGCCCGTAGCGCCATAACATTAAAGCGCGTGGTCACATTGCAAGGAGACTAAGGGCCAATTCAAGCCCGATAATCTCCCTTCGGCCATTGGCAAATCGACGTTTAGGCGATCGGAGGTAAATACGACATTTCCCTTTGTTTTTTCTGCAATTGTTTTTATGGCGTCGTCTAGCAATTTAGGACCAACTCAGGGTCCGATTCTTCTGGAAAATAATTACGAGTTTTGGTCTCTACAAATGAGATCGTTCTTGCAAGCACAAGAGTGTTGGGAACCACTAGATCTTGGATATGTGGAACCGGATCCAGCCGCCCTCGCTGCCATGACAAATGCGCAAAGAATTGCTCAGGCAACACTGAGGAACAAAGAAAATAAGGCAAAATTATGTATTCAGAATTCTGTGGATGACTCGATTTTCTCAAAAATCACAGGCGCTGGTACTTCAAAATAGGCCTGGGACATCCTTAAATATTTCTACAAAGGAAATGACAGGGTCAAAACAGTTAAACTGCAGACCTTGTGGATGCAATTCGAGACTCTCAGGATGACAGAGTCTGAAACTGTGGATCAGTTCATGACCAGAGTCATGGGAATCATGAACCAGATCAGACTGATTGGTGAAACCATCACTGATCAACGAATTGTTGAGAAAATTCTCAGAAGTTTACCCAATAAATTTGAAATGGTTGTAACAACAATCCTTGAATCCAAGGATCTGTCAAGATTTTCAACAGATAAATTAATTGGTTCTCTGGTGACACATGAGACCAGACTGCATCTCACAGATGAGTCAATCTCCAATGCCTACAAAACTCAATTCTCCTTCACTAGAGGGAGAGACAGAGGAAGAAGCAGAGGTCACCAAGGAAGAGGGAGCAATCAAAGTAACCCTCATTCCAGTGGAGGAAATAGACAACAATATCTGAATCAAAATTTCCAAGGTCAAAGGCAACAACAACATAATCAACATCAGAATTTCCAGCCTCAAAGAGGCAGAGGGAGAAGATCAAATGACAAAACAAGCATACAATGCTATTACTGCAAAAAGTATGGGCACTATGAATCTGAATGCAGGAAGAAGCAAGAAGATCAACTCTTAGGCAGAGTACATGTGTCAAATCACACGAGAGAAAACTCAGGAGGTATGTTTCTCTCATGTCACAAGACTGAACAACAACCTAAAGATCTCTAGTTGCTGGACAGTGGATGCAGCAATTACATGACAGGTAACAAAGATTTACTTTCATGCATTGATTCTTCAATCTCATCTGATATTACACTTGGAAATGATTACTTAGTCAAGGTTCAAGGAAAAGGAACTGTTCCTATTCTTACTAAACAGAATGTAAAGAAAGACATATACAATGTCTATCATGTTCC
>SNQJ01S0195490.1:0-17514 GCA_010110895.2 Picea sitchensis | reverse complement strand
TGGCCCTACCACCTTGGAAGTACATGTCACCTTTATTCCATCTCAGTTGAAATGTGGCTCCCATGTCATGTTGATATCACCGTATGGAAAAATACCAAAATTCTTCCAATTTTCTAAAATTCTTGAATTTTCAAAAATGCCCAAAAATGTGTAATTTCATAATTTCACACAGAGTTCCATTGGATCTCTGTAATCAATCTCTTTCTGGCAAATTTTGTCCCTATAAGCACCAATCTGACCTCTAGACATGAATTTGTTTCTTTTCCTATCAAATTTTCCATATATTTCATTGTAGAAATTGGGGTTTTCCCATTTCACCCCATTTTTGCCCAATTTCGCCATTGGTGTTCTGCAACTCTGAAATTTGACCATCTATAGGCCCAAAAATACCCAATTAGAGGCTAAAATTTTGGAATTTTCACACATGGGCTCAATTCTTCAAATTTCCTTGTGAATTCTTCCCCAATTTTGTTGTAGTAATTTCGTCAAACAATTTGCAGACATATCTTTCTGACACTTTGTCAAACAAATTGAAGTCACACTCCAAAATTTAAATTTGTTCAATTTTATCTTCAACATTCTACTGGCTAGCCCATGCATGCCTAGTATTGAACCTTGATCTCTGATACCACATTGTAGCATCCCCAAGCCCAAGTTGGGCAATCCCACACAAAAAAATTCTTCCTCTCAGATACCAATTAATTAAAATTATAATGCTCTACATATGAATAGAGATGCATTTGTAACAACAAATATTCACAAACATAATTATAACTAAAAACCCATAACACAAATATCATAAATAAAAACACAAAATATAAAACAACACATAAGAGATACTTTTCTTATGAATGAACCACCAACTATGTGCAAACCTCAGATGTTCCTCCCATCCATAGACTTTTCTACTCATAAACTCTCAGCAGCAGGTCACCCCCGAGTTGAGGCTAGAAACTCCACCAGGGATGCTTTTCTAAGATAGACTAAGGTCTAACCAACACAATAACACTCAGGTTAAGGTGGAAAATATTGCAAATAGCCTACAACCTTTCATTTCCCACATCATGTCCCACACTAGGAAGTGTGTCCCTTCTTTGCTCAACAATCATTCAACTGCCCCACTTCCCTTCCAGGGCTTCAACAAAATGCTAGATAGAAAGTCTTATATCTTGTACCTATTTCCAGCACATAGGGAAAAAATTCCTAGCAACTCTCTCCCCTAGAGAGAATGCTCACAAGTCTGGCAACCCGCTTCTTCAGAGTACACATAGGCCTGACAAATTGCTTCTTCAATTTAGATTACCAAGTTTTATTGGTTACCAAGTGCTCCACAAGCTCCCAAGTACATGTGCAAATAAGGATGGCAAGGAGAGTACATATGGCCAGAGGAATCGGGAGAAAAATGATCAAAAAGATGAGTGAATAATGGAAAATGTACAAGTTTTTTCTTTTTGTATGCATGTTCCCAACTTGACACGTGTCATGTTGGATACTACATGGGCCCCTCATGGTGATACGTTCATCCTCGTTGGGAACTTAGGATAGATATGGATATTAATCTCATAAACCAAACTTTAGTAAATATTATTATAATATTTCCTTGGCTTAAGCCCACTTTGATTAGCCCATGTTGGAGAAGGCTATTTTGGGGAAACATGCAACATTTATTGAAGATAGTTACAAAAATGATTAGGAAAGGAGCGCGCGACATGAAATAAAGAAAAGTAGTGTGCCAAAAGGCAAGGAAAGAAATGTGTTGGGAATCAAGGGAAAGCAACACAAGGAAAGAAGAAAGACAGAGGAAGGAGAAAGGACAGTGTGACGAGGAAACGATTGGATTGAATACCAGTCACACGTAGGAGGTTGTAATGTGGACAAACCTAATCCACTTAGGTTTAGGTTTTTGGTATTTGATGTAATGGGCTTTTACCGAGTTTTGTAGTATAAATATGAATTCTAGTATCTGAGGAGAGATATCAACCTTAGACCAATTTTTTATGTGTGGAAGTCCTCTAATTTTGAGTTGCAATTACTAGCTTTTGGTTGAGAGCTATGGAGATCATATTAAGTAGTTTTGGAGACTTATGAATTGTAACTGAGGGTTAGTTCACAAGATGTGGAGCTTGGTATGACATTGTTCATCCTCACATACACATATATATTTCTGATGTAATGCACGTAGCGCAATGAATTGATGAAGATGAATAAAGAAGCATACGATCTTTGTGGATGTAGCCCAGGGGGGTGAACCATGCTAAATTATTATTTCATTGTGTGGGATGTTGATTTTATGTCTTTTATGATGAATGAATGAATCTATTAATGTTAAATTACAATGCATATTAGAATAGTTATGCTATTTTTTGCAGAATGAATGTTAAATGTTAAATGAATGTTAGATATGAATGATGAAATGGTAGAATGTTATATCTGAGTTATATAAATAATTTCTAACATCCCTATGAGCACCATCCCTTCCATGACTACAGACATCTGGATCCTACAGTCACCCATAAGCCATATTGGGTGAGACTGTGTTGTGCACTCTGTGCACGGCATTGCCTTCTGGTCTCCAGAAGGATCGATGGTTTGTAGGGTTTTGTTGGAAACCTAAGGTAGAACTCGGCTCAACACATATATCCAACAATTGGAGCAGACTATATTGGGGAAACATGTAGCATTTATTGAAAATAGTTATAAAAGGGATTAGGAAAGGAGTGTGTTCCAGGAAATAAGGAAAAGCAGCATGCTAGAAAACAAGTAAATCATCACGTTGAGAATCAAGGGAAAGTAGTACAAGGAAGGAAGAAAGTCAGAGGCAGGAGAAAGGACATCACGATGAGGAAACAGTTGGATCGAAGACCAGCCGCACACATGAGGTTTTAATGTGGACAAACCTAATCCACTTAGGGTTAGGGTTTTGGTCTTTGATGTAATGGGTTTTTACCCACTTTTGCAGTATAAATATGAGTTGTAGGATCTGAGGAGAGATATCAATCTTAGACCAAAGTTTTATCTATGAAAGTCCTCTAGTTTTGAGTCACAGTTACTAGTTTTTGGTTGAGAGTCGTGGAGCTCAGATTGAGTCAGATTTGGAGACTTATGGATTTTAATTGAGAGTTAGGTCGCAAGTTGTGGAGCTTGGTGACACACTGATCATCCTCACATACACATATGTATTTATGATGTAATGCACTCAGTGCAATGAATTGATGAAGATGAATAAAGAAGAAGAATATATTTGTGGATGTAGCCCAGGGGGGGTGAACCATGGTAAAATACTATGTCATTGTGTGGGATGTTGATTTTATGTCTTTTATGATGAATGAATGAATGAATTTGTTAGAGTTAAATTACAACACACACTAGAATAGTTATGTTATTTTCTGCATAATGAATGTTAAAGGTTAAATGAATGGTAGATTTGAATGATGGAATTGTAGAATTTTATATCTGAGTTATAGAAAGAATGTCTAACATCCATGTGAGCACCATCCCTTCCATGATTGCATACATCTGGGTCCTGCAGTCACCCATAAGCCATCTCGGGTGAGACTGCATTGTGAACTCTGTGCATGGCATTTCCTTCTGGTCTCCAAAAGGGTCGATGGTTTGTAGAGTTTTGTTGAAAACCTAAGGTAGACCCCAGGTCAGCCCATATATCCAACAATTGGAATAGGCTATTTTGCAGAAATGCGTAGCATTTATTGAAGATAGTTACAAAAGGGATAAAAAAAGGAGCACACACCAGGAAATAAGGAAATGTATTAGGCCATAAGGCAAGGAAATCAATGCACCGAGAATCAAGAGAAAGAAACACGAGGAAAGAAGAAATTCAAAGGTAGGAGAAAGGACAATGCAACGAGGAAATGGTTGGATCGAAGACCAGCTGTGTGCATGACGTTGTAATGTGGACAAACCTAATCCACTTAGGGTTAGGGTTTTGGTCTTTTATGTAATGGGTTTTTACCCACTTTTGTAGTATAAATATGAATTATAGGATCTGACGAGAGATATCAATCTTAGAACAAAGTTTTATGTGTGGAATTCCTTTAATTTTGAGTCGTAGTTAATAGTTTTTGGTTGAGAGATGTGGAGCTCATATTGAGTCAGTTTTGGAGACTTATGGATTGTAATTGAGGGTAAGTTCGCAACATGTGGAGCTTGGTGTGACACTGGTCAGCCTCATGATCCAAAATTTCAGGACCAAAATGGGTCCAAGAAGGCCTAAAAATTAAAGTGCTCGAAATGGCTTCAAAACAGACCTATGCGTAGGCCTCATCAATACGAACCCAACGTAACTTGAATGGGCTCAAATGAACTTCGTATGACCAATATATAGCGATTTTTTTATTTCTTCAAACAGGCAAAAAGAAGATGTTGACTATACAGTCTGTATAGTGCTAACGTCGCAACTGACTGTACAGGCCGTACGACCATACAAATGACTTGGCAGGGTGCATTGGCACTAACATGGGCAGGTACATGTGGACAAGTCAGATCATGACATGTGGCACCACTACAAGGGTGACATGTGGCACGGGCTGATGTGGAAGGTACAAGTGGCACAAGCGGATGTGGCATGGTCCGTACGGACACGTGGCAGCTGGCTAATGAGGAAGATGTGTTGACTGGGTATGAAATATGGCCGAATTGAGGGTTGACATGTGGTGTATATTCGAAAAATAGTGTGGTTCCACGTGGTCCATTCATGGGCTGCCACGTGGCACCCATACATTGGTTGTTTGATAAAATTTTGTTGAGGGTCCATGGGGGTCGAACCCATGACCCCTATGGGTGGCCAAGACTTCGCGTAGGCCGGGCCACCAGCCTGCCTACCTAGTGGTTCTTAACCTATGGTGGCACAGATTGTATTTAAACTTGAATGTAATAACCATTGGGTGGAGTAAGGGTTGGGGCCTAGCCCCAGCCCCTATGTATGACATATGACTCTGTGTTAACCTTTGGCACATGATATGTGGATCCAGTCCCTGTTTTTGGAAATATACGATATAAATCGATGTTATAACCATTGGCCTATGCCTCGGTGTTGGATATAAGGGGTTAGCCCTGGTCGGTCGAGCTAGCCCGTCAACCAAGGGGTGTAACCAAGAGATAAACCATTGGGGTCTAACACAGATTTGGTGCCTGGAACATTTAAACCATGACCATATGGCCTTTGTAGTATGTAACCATGGCCAAGATCGGGGGGGCGCACGTGGGGTAGGAAAAACGCACCAGCCCGAGGCCACATGGAGGCGCCCCACATGAACAAGAACATGGAGGAAGGGGGTTGTACCCTTAATATTTTCCCACAAGTGGATTTTATACTATATTGTAGGATTTTTATTGATTTTCTCAGTAGTTTTGAGAGATATGGGTCATTTTTGGAGGATATTGGGCCCTTTTTTAGGCCAGAGATTGGGGAGAAGTTGGGAGGTTGTTACCCACTTTAGGCCTATATAAACTAGTGGTTCTTGAAGCCATAGGAGGAGGTTCATAGAAGAGCAATGTTGCATAATTGTTGAGCCAAATCCATTGTTATGTAGGGAAGCCATTGAGGAGAGAAACTTTGTCGACCATTTATGGGAGCTCTGTTCATCCGATTTCAGTGTCGTCAGTTTTGTTGGGTTATTGAGATCTGGTAGAACAAAACCATATCAGTTTGTAACCCTTTTGGCATTATTATGATGTACTTTTAAAGATTTGAATAGAAATAAGAAAGCCTCACTCACTGAGACAAAGGCCCGGAGACGTAGGTGAGATTGTCGAACTCCGTTATCATCTTGCTATTATGGTTTTTTGTTATTCATGTTTATGTTCAAATATGTATATTTCTTAATGCCTGCTATGTTTCCTCTTTATTTCTTCCTCTTTCATTAAGTTCCTAAATGGTAAAATAACTCATGTTTGAATAACTCAACCATTGTCATTTAAAAGATCTTTTCGGATCAAGTGGTATCAGAGCTAGTTGACGGATGGGTTTTTGAGTTTGCATGATTACCAGGGGAAATCTGAATCGTGGTGAAGGCAAGATTGTTGAAGAGAATCAATTGATTGGATTAAGAAAGATAACTTCTCAAAGTGAGAATATGGCATCGGAAGAGGGACTTTCTAATGAGGAGAAAGAGTTTCAAAATACTTTCTACGCCATGTCAGAAATGATGAAGATTTTGTAGGAGGATTACTTGGAACGAAAGAGACTGAATCTAGGTGAATCTTCAAAGGTCAAAAGTGAAGAAGGAGAGGATCCTCCTCATATTCCTCCTTCACCTCCTTCTTCTCCTTCTTCTTCAAGTTCAAGTTCTAAATCCACTGCAAGAAAACATGTCCATAAACATAAACATGAAATGCCTTTACTTAAGATTGATGTAAAATTTGAATTACCCATGTATGATGGTGAATTCAATGTAGAGAGACTTGACAATTGGGTCAGACAGATGGAGGTTTATTGCAGTGTGAAAAAAATCAAGGATGAGGCAACTCAAATCAAGTTGGCATCACTTAGACTTGCAGGAACAACACTCATCTAGTGGCAAAGCAAGTTGCAAAATGGAACACAACAAGTGGGTAATGTATTTCCATCATGGGAAGTTTTTGTTTCTGCACTTAGAAAGCAACTCTATCCTTTGGGTTATAAACAGAAGGCTTTAATTGAATGGAAATCTCTTAAACTAAGAAAAGGAAAAACAGTGCAAGAATACACAGATGGATTTTGTAAAAGGGCATTGATGTTAGATATTCCTTTACATACCCAAGAAACTCTTATGAAGTATATAGGAGGTTTACCTACACATATTCAAAACACTATATTCTTGTTTGGACCTACTAATCTTGATGAGGTTTATGTTCAAGTGACATACATTGAAGTAGGGAAAATAGGGGTTGGTGTATCAGGAGAATTGTCTTCAAGGAAAGAGGACAAAAGGAAGTGGAATGGAAAGAAGGAAAATTCAGTGACGAGAAAGGAAGAGAAGCCCTCTTGCAAACATTGCAAGAAAGAAGGGCATGATGAGGAATACTATTGGCAATTGCATCCCGAGAAGAGACTGAAGTGGTTTAAGGAAAGAAAAGGGAGGCAAACAGTTGCAGCAACAACACGACCAACATACTTGGGATCAGATTCGGGTGATGAATCTAAAGTCTCATTGGTTGGTTTGATAGGTAAAATTGGTGATGGATTTGATTCTAGAAGTAAATTGTTTCACATAAGGGTCATAATGAGACATACTAATGTAGACACATTGATAGATAGTGTATCTCAATCTAACTTGATTTCAGTGGAAGTGGTTGAAAAATTGGGATTAAACACTCAAATGCATCATAAGCCTTAAACACTTAAATGGATAAGAAACAATCATCAATTGCACATAACAAAGCAATGCACATTAAAGTTTGTAATTTCATCTAAGTTTGTGGACGAGGTAACATGTGATGTGGTGCCACTCAAGGAATGTGGAATGGTCTTAGGCAATCCTTACTTGTATGATTGTAAAGCAATCTTCTACAGGGAAAATAATCAATATCACTTAATCAAAGAAGGTCAAGAATATGTGGTACATGCTCATCATTTTAAAGAAAATCAATTTCTTCAAACAATAGAACAATTAAGAAAGGAGTCTCATGCAATCAACACACCTATAATTGTTTCAAATCAAGTAATTGATCTTAAGCAAGAACAAGAGATGATTGTAGAATGGAAGATCAATCACACTTTGCTTCAAGATAATCTATTGTCGTGCAAGTATTGCAAACATATTGTCTCATTTGCAGTCATATTTATGATTTTATCATTAGTAATGTTGTCAACATGGATGTTAGTGGCTTCAATAAGATGTGACAGAGTACAAGTGGCTAACAATATGTTGTTAGTTATGATGGTTGTTTTACAGTTGATCTTGATGAGACAGGTGCACAGGATAGAGTTTAAAGACAGAGAACAAGTCAGGTGGCCTATCCCTCACTTGATGACTGGTCAGTAACCTTTTGGAGGACCAAAAGGTCTTTAATGTGGAGGTGTGATCTTGAATTAGATCTCAAGACTAAAATGGGTCCAGGAAGGCCTAAAATTCAAAGTGCTCATAATGGCTTCAAAATGGACATGTGCATAGGCCTCGTCGATATGAACCCAACGCAACTTGAATGGGCTCAAACAGACGTCGTATGACCAAGATATCGTGATATGTTTGTTTCGTCAAACATGCAAAAAAAACGATGTTGATTGTATAGTCCATATAGTCTGTACACTACTAACGTGGTAGCTGACTATACAGGCTGTATGGTCATATAGTTGATGTGGCAGGGTGCATTGGCACTGACATGGGAAGGTACAAGTGGATGAGTCAAATCGTGACACGTGGCACCACTACAAGGGTGACACGTGGCATGAACTAACAAGGCAAGTACAGGTGGACGATTCAGATCGTGACATGTGGCACCACTGCAAGAGTGACATGTGGCATGAGATGACATGGAAGTTACAAGTGGCACATGCGAATGTGGCATGGTCCATACAAACACATGGCATCTGGTTGACAAGGTAGATGTACTGATTGGGTATGACAGGTGGTTGAATTGAGGGTTGACACGTGGTGTATATTCAATGAATAGTGTGGTGCCACATGGCCTAGTCATGGGCTGCCACATGGCATCCATACATTGGTTGATTAACAAAAGTTTGTTGAGGGTCCATGGGGGTCGAACCCATGACCTCTATGGGTGGCCAAGACTTAGCGTAGGCCGGGCTACCAGCCCGCCTACCTAATGGTTCTTAACCTATGGTGGTGCAACTTGTATTTAAAATTGACTGTAATGACTATTGGGTGGAGTAAGAGTTGGGGCCTAGCCCCAGCCCCGATGTATGATATATGACCATTGCATATGACTCCATGTTAACCTTTGGTGCAGGATATGTGGATCCATCCCCCATTTTCGGTAATATACAATATGAACTAGTTTTATAACCATTGGCCTATACCTTAGCACGGGAGATAAGGGATTAGCCCTAGTCGGTTGGGCTAGCCCACTGACCAAGTGGCATAACCAAGGGATAAACCATCGGGGTCTAACATAGATTTGGTGCATGGAACGTTTAAACCGCGGCCATATGGCCTTTGTAGCATGTGACCAGGGTCGAAATCTGGGGGGCTAGGAACAACGCACCAACCCAAGGCCACATGGAGGCTCCCCACATCATGAGGAGTGTGGAGGAAGGGGGGTTTTCCCTTAATATTTTCCCAAAAGTGGATTTTATACTATATTATATGATTTTTATTGATTTTCTCAGCATTTTTGAGAGATATGGGTCATTTTTGGAGGATCTTGGGCCCTTTTTGAGGCCAAATATTGGGGAGAAGTTGGGAGGTTGTTACCCACTTCAAGAATATATAAACCAGAGGTTATTGAAGCCATAGGAGGAGGTTCAGAGCAGAGAAATGATGCAAAATTGTTGAGCCAAAGCCATTGTTATGCAGGGAAGCCATTAAGGAGAGCACATTTGCAGGCCATTTCTGGGAGCTTCGTTCATCCAACTTCAGTGTCGTCAGTTTTGTTGGGTTCTTGAGATCTGGTAGAACAAAACCATATCAGTTTGTAACATTTTTGGCACTATTATGATGTACTTTTAAATCTTTGAACAGAAATAAGAAAGCCTCTCCCATTGAGACAAAGGCCCGGAGACGTAGGTGAGATTGTTGAACTCTGTTATCATGTTTCTATGATGGTTTGTTGTTCTTCATGTTTATGTTCAGATCTGTATATTGATTAATGGTTGCTATATTTACTCTTTATTTCTTCCTCTTTCATTAAGTTCCTAAATGGTAAAATAACTCATGATTTAATAACTCAACCATTGTCATTTAAAAGATATTTTCAGATCACTCACATACACATATGTATTTATGAGGTAATGCATAGAACACAATGAATTGATGAAGATGAATAAAGAAGAAGAAGATCTGTGTGGATGTAGCCCAGAGGGGTGAACCACGGTAAAATATTGTGTCATTGTGAGGGATGATGACTTTATGTCTTTTATGATGAATGGATGGATGAATGAATGAATCTGTTAGAGTTAAATTACAACGTGCACTAGAATAGTTATGTTATTTTCTGCAGAATGAATGTTAAAGGTTAAATGAATGGTGGATATGAATGATGGAATGGTAGAATGTTATATATTAGTTATATAAAGAATGTCTAACATCCCTATGAGCACCATCCCTTCCATGAATGAAGACATATGGGTCATGTAGTTACCCATAAGCCATCTCAGGTGAGATTGCATTGTGCACTCTGTGTGTGGCATTGCCTTCTAGTCTCCAAAAGGGTCGATGGTTTGTAGGGTTTTTTTGGAAACCTAAGGTAGAACTCGGGTCAGCCCATATATCCAACAAATGGTTCCATTGACGGTTGAAACTCAAAAGAACAACTTGGAAGGGATTTGATGAGAAGGATAGTGAAGAAAAAACAGTGGTAGAAAGGGATGTTTAGACCATGGAATCCAACTAATAATGATATTGAAAGATGGTTAGAGACAAAAAAACTCAAGTTTACGCAAAAAGATAACAAAATCTCCAGGTGTACACCACGCCAGTATTTGAACATGTATATCTTTACTGATTTGCATGAGGCATTTTTCTGTTATTTCCCAGAGTTACTGCAAGAGTGGATATTGAGGTTGAAGGAAAACCATACAAATAATTGGGTAAGACCAGTAGAGTGGAATATTGTGAATATTGTGCATTTGGAAAAAGTCCATAATAAATTCACACGCTTAGTGTATTTCTGGCTAGACAATATTGTTGCAGTATTTCTTACTGAGTTTCTAGTCGATACTATGAAGTCATATACTGCTACAAAGTAGGAGTTTTTGAAGGGACCAAGAGGAAGGTGTATCATATCACTTTACATGTCGATAAATATTTTATTACATGATAAAGGCATGATGAAAATGGAGTCAGAAAAATAAACCACTCTGCACGCATGGTGGATTTGGGGGAAGCACTAAGGATGATCTAAGCAACAAACCTTCGTTAATCTTCTTTCTAGAATATTATTGAACACCTCTACTATGCCATTGGCTTGTGGATGGTAGGGGATAATTTTATGATGTTTAATTAAGAACTTTGTTGTAAGATTTTCTATTGTACTACTGATATAATGACCACCCTAATCACTGGCCAGATTCCTAGGACATCCAAACCAAGTGATAATGCTTTCAAAAATAAACTTGGCAGCAATATTGGTTGAGCAATCCTGAACAAATGCTACCTTAGCCCATCGTGTAAGGTAATCAATTGTGGTAATAATGTATCTGGCCTTTGAGTGCTTAGTCGTGGGGTTGATCGACCCAATAAAGTCAACCGCCTATTTCTCAAATTCTTGCAAAGCTCAAACTGGCTGAAGAGGAAATTCATCTCGTCATGAGGGATTACCTACTCTATGAAAAACATTGCAAGATATAACATACTCCTTCGCATCCTTGAAGAGTGTGGCCCACCATAATCCAGCTTGGAGGACTTTCTATGCAGTGGCCTTTCCTCCAACATGGCCTCCCGCAACTCCATTGTGGCACTCCCATAGTATGTCTTGTCTTTCATGGTCCAAGACACACCTCCTGAGGATACTATCTAGGCCTAACTTATACAATTTCCCTGCAATAAATTGATAGTCCACTACTCGAACCACCATATGAAGTTTATGAGTTGTGGAGTACGTTTCTGGGTAGGCCCCTGTGCTTAAGAAGAATGTTACGTCTTCTAAGTATTCAGGTATGACCTCAACCTAGAATAGGTCTGCATCTGGGAGTTGATCATCGACTGCTCCACTCTTTCTCCTGAATCTAACCTCGACATGTGTTTAGGGCCCACGTTGCATCTTCCAGGTTTGATGATCACCTCAAATGAAAATTCTTGAAATAGTAACAACCATCGACAAATTATTTCTTCCAATATAGGCCTATTAACTAGATATTTTAACGTAGAGTGATTAGTAAAAAATTTAAAATGAGAACCTAACAAGTAATGTCTAAACTTATGCAGTGCGTAAACCATATCTAAACCCTCCTTTTCTGTGGTTGTATAGTTGTGCTCATCTTGCGACAATTTCTTGCTAGAAAAGTATATGGGATGATACATGGCTCCATCTCTTGGTTGTGTTGAGATGGCTCCCAGGGCAATTCTTGATGCGTCAAAGTGCACATGAAATTCATTTTCCCAGTTTGAAAATATCAGAATAGGTGTGGTGTTGATCTTTTCCTTCAGAATGTCGAACGCTTTATCACACTCTAGTGTCCAGTGGAACACTTATGACTTCTTTAGTAGATTTTGTAGGGGTGAAATAATTGTTTCATACCTTATATGATAAACCTATGATAGTACCATATATACCCCAGCGTGGAGAACAATTGTTTGGTGCTCATAGGAAGTATCATTTTCACAATGACCGCAACTTTGGTTGGGTCTACTGATACTTATTCTCAGCATACTATGTGGCCTAACAGATTTCCATGTGGCACACTAAAGATACACTTCCTGAGGTTCAAATATATCTGCAATTCTCTACATCTATCAAACATCAGACGTAGTAGCACTACATGTTCCTTGCACAGACTATATACCATTCAATCATCCATGTAAAATTCTATAAATTTGTGAATAAATTCTCGAAAGGCTGCTATTACAATCCGAGAAAAAATTGCAAGGGCGTTCTTTAGGCCAAAGAGAATCACATTGTATTAAAATGACCCCCATTCTGTTATGAATGTGGTCTTCCTTTTATCTTCTTCAACAATTCTCACTTGGTGATACCCTGAAAATCCATCTGTAAATGAGTAAGATTATTTCCCCGCAACCTGTTCTAGCACCTCGTCAGTAAAAGGCATTGGAAAAGGGTCATGCACTCAGACATAGTTAAGACTTTTGTAGTCTACACATACTCTAATGTCCTTTCTACCTTTGCTTCTCTGTATCACTATGGGGCTAACCCATTCTTCTTCCTCAACTGGGAAAATAAGTCCAGCCTCCAGCATCTTGTTTATTTCCCTCTTAACCTTCTCTTTCATCCTAGGGTTAAGATGATATGGTATATGCCTTACATGTTTTGATCCAGGTTTAATTCAATTTTCATCTCTCCCATGGCTCCTTTAATCTCTTTTAGTTCTGAAAATGTCTTTGAGAACAAGTTCTCATACTCTCGCAACAGACTATCTATTTATTGGCTAGTTTTCTCATCCCAGTAATCTCCTACCATAGCTATCTTGGGTTTCTCTGTAGTTCCTATGTTGACTTTTCACAAATTCAATGAATGATTGTAAGAACTACCAGTCTGGCTAGGTATGGTGTTCTATATTTCTCTGCTTCCTTATGTTTCCTTTATGACTAAGTTGCACAGTTCTTCCATATCATTTAGGTTTTCTAAATCCTTCTCAATCTTAAATAATTCTATAAGAATGTTGGTCATGTCTAGGCAAAGGTTAGACTGAAGAACTTGATTATTCTTTGCACATACCACTAGGTCTGGTTTTCGTTCACTTTGTGACTAGCCCACCATCTAGCAGGTGTGTCCTAGAGAGATAAGTACATAACTAAAATCCTTTGATCCTCCCCTATCTTATCTTCCATGCTAACCAAAAAATTGTCAAGTTCTAAGGTACTATCGTATATCAGATGTTCTCTTACCTTGGTTCCAACCCATTTAGATTCTCGGAAAGTTTCACATCTTCTTGAAAATATTTCATATGAACCTCAGTACCAACTGTCAAATACAAGTTCTAAATCTTCGTCCACCGATTGTATGCTCCTCCAGCTCATTGATCCATCAATTGTAGGATTTATGTATTCTTCTCTTGTTCCTACTGTTATAGCGTATAGCTGATCCAAATATTCTCCTTCCACATTGTTGTCCATTGGTTCTGTATATCGAGGGCCTACATACGGATATAAGGGCTAAACTACTTTGATTATGTCTTCTTTGAATTTCATAGTATCCCCCTTCAGTTTAATGACAACATAATTATCATAGGCCCAATCAATACCAAGTAGTGCAGGATAAGGGTCCTTATCCCCCATGATTTCGATCACCTCAAAATCAGCTACAGTCTTCACTCCCGCAACATCTATCTCCACATTCTCTAGTCCTCCTATTGGAAAAATACAATACTGATTGGCCATTCTTAACTGGATTGGGGAATATGTCAACTGGGGCAGTATGTTAACATCAGATCCTAGATCTAACATAACATCTTCAATCTCAAACTCATCCAGTTGGGCTGCTAATATAAACTCTTTCCCATACCATATTTTCCTTCTTTGGACTCTCTGAGTATTCTTCTTAGGAAGATTGGTCCTTATTCTAATTTATGGAGATTCTTTAGTTCCTAGGACTAGGTACAGGGCATTGTACAACTTTTCTGTCAGCTGGTCATTCCCAATAATATCAGAAAATAATTGAAACCAAAGGTCAACTACATTTTGTGACTCCTCAGGTTGTCTTATCGGGACTACAAGGTTTTGGGGTGCAGGGGGTGAAGCAGGAAATTGCGCAATCTTAGGATAAATGATACGATGAGGGGGTTTTTCTTCCATCTCAGGTCCTGGGATACTCTGGAATACTTCTATTACACTTTTAAAGAATAATCTCTATTTAAGAGGGTCATACTTGTCCTCCTTAGGTGTTTCTTTTTGGATCTAAGGCAGATTATCAACATCTGTGCCAGTATTTTCTCCTCCTTGAGTGACGATGTTAATGTTAGGTAGATGTCCTTTAATGACTCTCTTTATATCTGTGCTTATAATATTAGTTCCTCATTGATGTACCTAATCTTCCTATTTCACAATTAGCTCTGGGAAGCCTTTAGTTGCATTCCCATTGGTTCTGCAGTGAGAGCACCATGGCCTCCTTAGATGAGGACAATCCCTAGCCATTTGACCTTGCTCATTACAGTTGTAGCACCTACTTGGTCCTCTTCCCCCAATTTTTCCTCATCTAAAGTCTTGTCTAACTCCACCTCCTCGACCTCGTCCCGGTCCCTGAGTGATTTTATTCACCCTAAATTATGTTCGATCCAGTATGTCTGCAAGTGCATCCAACGCTTTACACTGATTGGTAGCATGCGTGGTAGATGCGTAGAACTCACAATGTATAGTATTTTGTACTATTGAATACTTATAAATAATGGGGCATTGTCTTGGCCCATTCCCATGAATTCAAAAAATCTCGCATTACTCAATTGTCAGCGATGTTTGATTACCCGAAAAAGCAACATATAGGGTGTTACACATCAAAATTACTCAGCTGGATAATTGCGCATATCCCTCTCAATTGTCGTAAGTGTCGCATCTTCCTTACAACTTTCGAAAGTGTCGCAAGTTGGTCACAAGTGTCGCAAATGATGTTCAGACATACTGCCATGATGAACGACACTAAGGAGACACTTATAACATCTCATATGCTTGATTTGAAGAAGGAGAACTGGTTTACTGAAGTCAAACAACTCTTGACACCTGAAGAGAGCCCCGAAACAAAGGTTTTGAGGAGGAGTGCTCCCCTATTTCAGCCCTAGAAGCGTTGGCGCTCCCCTACAAGGCTTCAGGGAGCGTTATAATGCTCCCCAACCCCCTCTGAAGGAGTGTTGCTCATCTTGAAGGCGCTGGCGCTTCCCTAAAGCTCACCAGGGAGCGCTACAGCGCTCTGATGCCTCTTCTAAGGGAGCGTTGCCTAATCTGAGGCAGTAGTTGGCCCGTTGAGGAGAATAAGGGGAGGATCTTTCGAGATTAGGAGGCAGTTGTGTTCGAATTCTTGGTTTCATCAAGAGATCCCTGATCTAGGGAGAAGGTTCCTAACTTGTTCTAAAGATAACTCAAGAGGTTAAGATCTTCTTAACCTATATAAACAGGCTCTATGATGGTGAAAAGGGGGAAGAACTGAAGATATGAAACTTATGATCTTGGAGGGAACTCACGGTCAGCCAAAGGAGAGTGATCAGTGAAGCTATTGTTATCCAGGTTGTGGATCTTTTAGGCAAGGGTTAGACGAAGAGGACTTAACGAAGTTGTCGCATTCACATCTACGATTGTAAGTACTGTTGTTGTTATTCTCATCAATATGACACGCTTGGCCTGTTTCTTTCTAGTTTGTGTCTAATGTCACATGAACTTATCATTAAGTGATAGATCTATTTTCAAGCTAATATCATTAGAGTAGGAAGCGGTCGTATCTTGTTTGTCCACAGGATCTAGCAAGAAGCAAAGGATCGAAGCGCAACTAGGAGCGTGCAGGGACAAACATCGATAAAAGGTACCTCTATCATCCTTCCTTCTCATGTGTTAGTTTAGATAGACTTGAAAGGAAGTCAGTGTCCATGTTAAGCATTTTCTATCTAGAGTTAGGGTCAATCTCTTAGAGGCGATCTACCTGTCCGCAGGGAGATTTTCATACAACAGAAACTGGCGACTCCACTGGGGAGATAGCCTCAAATCGAAACTTCCTCTTTTGATTTTCTCCTCATTGACCTTGTTCTATCCCTTGATTGTTTCAGACCTGGTTCACTCCTCTTTTGATTAGTTTCATGAGCTGGTTGGCTCCTTACCTCATCACACTCAGCATAATTGTCGAATTTGGATTTCAATTTTTGGAATTTTTTGACATTCTTTGGAGTTTTAGACCATGGCGCCCTTGTCCTAGTGTTAACAGAGTGCCAGCGCTCCCCCATACCTTTGTACAGAGCGCTATAACGCTCCTGGCCTTTGGCAACAGAGCGCCAGCCCTCTTTGGCTCAAAAAACCCCCCAGAATTGCTTTGTCAGGGTTTTGCCTCTGTGTCTCTTCTGCTGAGTGACCTTGTGAGTCAATTGTTCTTCCCTTTAAGCCTTGACATCTGTCTTTTTTGAAGAATAAACACCTTGTTAATTGGATCTTGCAGCCTTCTTCACTATTTTCATTAAGTTTTCCCTGTTGAGTGAAGTTTGAAACCTATGCATTGTTTTTCTCTCCTCATCAGCTGAGTAAAGACCCTGGTGAAGGTCATCAAAGGCCTACAGACCTCTTCATCTCAATTTTAGTCAAGGTCACTTTTTCTTTTGGGTGTGGAGTTTGTCTTTCTTTTCTTTGATCGTTCTTTTCTTTCGCTTTTCATTTTGATTGCTACGAAGGGTGTATTGTTTGTGTGACTTTTTCTTGTGCTAGTTTGGTTTGCATCCATATAAGAAAGATGATTAGCAAGACGAGCATTGTGTTGTATTGATCATCACTCATACACAAACAATAAAAGACATCTTTATGATTGATAGTGCATATTAGAAGGCATTTAAAAGTTTTTGCATTACATCAGGATTTGATTGAGAAAAAGAACCATTTGAGGGCATTCCTTATTCGTGCTTGATTAGTGAAAAGAACTCTCTCTCTCCCTTAGCTAGATGTTCATCGAAAGGAAATGACTGCTTATCATGTTCGATGCATTCTTTGGGTCTGAGTCATAATTCCATTTGTTTCACTTCCATGCACCCCTTTTTGCGTA
>SNQJ01S0195489.1:0-17514 GCA_010110895.2 Picea sitchensis | reverse complement strand
AGATTAGATACAACAGAATATGTAAGATATACAAAGCTAAACTAGACTAGATATAAGATATACAGATATACTAACAGGTGCTTGAAATGTGGAGGAAAAGAAGATATTCAAGATGAAAAGACCATCAACACATCAAGCCAAGCATGCTCACAATAGATACAATTCTATTGGACTACTTATCAACGGCATAAAGACGCAAAGCACTCAAGACCCAGTCAAGAGAATGCCTCCAGGTGGATGGGCACTTCTTGAAGGATCACAACACAAATACAGGAATACAAGATAGAGGAAAAGCTTGAAAAGTAAAGTTCCCAGATATTAGATGTAACCACTTAGATAATTACTCCACAACATATAAATTGACTTGCATGAGATAAAATGATAATGAAATCAGTGTGCTTGCAAGTGTGAAATTGAAATCGCCAATGTTGTAGACCAAAGATTGAGTTAAGTGATTAAGTGAGGTTTACTTCAATCCTATCTAAATGTCAATCCAAAACCTTCCTCCCCTAGTTACCAAGTGACTGCTGGATGTTCAAGAAGTTAGGTAACGAGGCCCACCCTAGCTTCACAGGTTAGTCCTAAGATTAGAGTACTCTCGGAAAAGACGCCGTGCGCCGTGAGACCGTCCCCGGCCTAGCACCTTCCGTTGTCTTCCTTCGACCACATTTTAAATGGCGAAGATGGTGTCCTATTAAGTCTAATTAATTTATTATTAAACCTATGAGCTAAGTATTGCAGTGTGTTTGAGTGCTTGTAGCTTGCTCAAAAAGTTGCCAAAGTACTGAAACTGAAAGATATGAGTGTGAACTCTTAAACAATGAAATTGCAAATTAAGTTCTTAAGTTATGAAGTTATTGCATGTAAATGTTAAGAACTGCAATTGCTTGTGAAACTGAAACCGAAAGTTGTGAAGGCTGAAGCCCTTAAATGATGAGATTGCAAGTTGATTTCTTTAGTGAGATTATTGCATGTGAAACCAAAGAAGTAACTTGCGGAATGTAAAAGGCGATTAATTAAGCCTTTAAGATATCAGTGTTTGTATGCATGTGTGTAAGATCAAGATTTGAGAATTAGAAGACTTGCATGCATAGAAAAGTAAAAGATTAATCTAAGCCTCCATGGGCTCTAAACCAGCATCTAGGTGTGAGATCTACTCTAGATAATTTTACTTTAAGCATGCATGTAGATATCAACGATTAAATTAGCTAAGCTATGAATTGAAAGACAAAAAATAAATCTAACTAAAGCATGCAAAGTAAAGACTGAAATGAGAATGCAAGCCACTTGGGTACACTCCTTTGGGCTTGCGTACAGTGATTTGGAGAGAGGAGAAATAAGAGAAATTGTTACCACTTCAAAAGGAGTTACTTGAGGGTGTGTTGTGCTTGAATTTTGGCAGCATGTACCCTTAGCCTGGCGAGAACCTGCAAAAACCATCAAGCTATTGCTTGCTTATTTGAGCTACAACACACTAAAAAAGATTATGAAATTTCTGTTTTTCAACAGAAACTTCTAACATACAAAAACCAAAATTTTATATTGATTAAATTGACCTATCTAAGCAAGTTAAATACCAAAAACTGAATATGAAAGAATGAGGAAGAAGGACATGAGATGCTTGTGAAGTTTAAGTGAAGATGAGGGTAAATTCGTCCTTGAACTTATCTCAACAACCCCTTCAAGATGATCTGCAAAACTTCCAATAAATCGTGAAATGAAATAGATAATGATTGCATGCACTAACAACACAACATAGTTTCCATCATTAGTGAATTCAAAAACATATAAACTAGCAATTATAGAATTACTAAGCCTTGCCAAGTAAACTAATTTACCCAACAATCTATTCAATAATACAATAATATCAAAACAAGAGCAGTATCACCTCATGAATACATCGACCATCCAGACAAATCTTTAAATCCTCGAGTCCTCCAAAGCAATTTCTTCTATTATCCAATGGGAAAAGGTTGTAGCAATAATTAATCACGAAACTTGGCGTGTTGTCTTACATGGGAGAGGACTTTCTGTATTTGTTTAAGAGATATCTTGGCATTGTATTGGCTATCTATATTAAGAAAGTTTTTCTGGGTTTTCTTCCCCTAGAGGGTTTCCCAGGATAAATGTCGTGTCTCTTGTGATTGTGTATTTCTCAGTGATCTTGGATTATGCTATTGTTATCTAATGAAATGCAAACATCTATAATAATGGCTTAAACATTAATAGTTGAGACCTAGGATCAATGCTTCGTATTCGACGATATTGTTTGTGCAGTGGTATTCTAGTTTGTAAGAGTAGTAGAAGGTCTCATGGGCAGGAGCTGTCAAGACAATCCCAACACCTGATCCGAAACTTGAGTGAGATCCATCAAATTCTAGAGTCCAAATTACTTCAGGTGTTTCGATAGTGTTGCCCCCAAAACTTCCTCCTTGGACAAACCAATTGTTGATATTATTGTTAATGCATAGGAGTTGATCTCTAGGTTCATCAAGGGTTTCAACTAGGGATCCTACAAGGGGTTCTTTGTGGAGGGTGAAAAATCCTCCCTCTGGGTGAGAAATGATCACTTTGGATTCTTGGTCTTGAAAACTTCCAGCTAGGTGCTTTATGAGGTCCTTGTGGAAAATGATACCCCAATTGCTTGAAGCATCTACCACTACCACATCTATATTAAAAGGGGCACTGGGGCAAGAGTTGAAGGCAATGTCTAGATCCTTGATAATTCCCTTTGCAAAACTCCCTTGGGTATTTGGTTGTGAGATGCTCAAACCCAATTGATGCATGACTTCCTCAGTCATAATGTTGGTTGTAGCGTTCGGGTGAAACACACAATTGTGGAGGAGGGAGTCATTGACTTGGAGAGTGATGTAAAAAGGTGTGACCTCACCATAATTTGATTCAATGATTCCTACCTGGTGGACAAAAAGAGGAACTTCTTCAAGAAGGTTATCTTCATAAGTTTGTGGCAAGGAAGTTTCAATTTCTCCATTCTTGTGTGAACAAACGTCCTGAAAGGATTCTACTTCCGTGGGAGGTTCCTCAAGGGAAACATCTTGTGCATTGTTATGAGAAGTGCTCCATTTCCTTTTGGGAATCACGGGTTTCACTTCAAGGATTTCTAGAAAGTTAGGTTCAACTTTTGTGATATTTTCATCACTAGATCCCCAAGGGTTGTTAAGAGGTTAACTTGATGGATGCAATCCTCAAACTCAAGGTTCTTCTCAATTTGGTAAGCGACATCTTGTGCTTCTTCTAGGGTTGAGGGTGATCGATCCTTGAGGGTAAACTGCAAGATTCCTTCCAATGAGTTCAAGTAGTGATGGAGGATGGCTTCTTCTGAGTTTAGATTAGGTCGGACCTTTTTAAGGAGAAGATTGAACCTATCATTGAAATCCCTAATGCCCTCGTTGGACCCTTTGAAAATATCAATGTATTGAGAGTACAAGGATTGTGCATTCTCTTGTTTACACCACCTTACTCTGAAAGCCTTTTCTAGTTCTTCAGGAGTTCTGATGCTTCCTTTTGGGAGAGACTTAATCCAAGTTGTGGCATCCTCGGTGAGAGAGCTTGCAAAGAGCCTCATAAAGAGATCAGGGTGCTCTTGACCGGTTTGATGAAACTCAAAACTTTCACAAAACTGGGTCCAATATGAATTTCTGGAGGACACCGCTTTCCCTGAAAAAACTTGGTAGCCATGATTTAACCCCTTTGGGTAGGTCATGTAATCGTCCTTGGACGTTAGCTAGGTCAAAACAACTAAAAGTTTCTTGGTGAGACCATTTGTGAGATCTTATAGAAGTAACTGGGTTCGTAGGGGTGATAGAGATCACATGAGAAAGAGGTAAGTACTGACGCTCGCTACGGGTCGTCATTTGTGGAGTTGCCAGATAATTTGCTTGAAACTATCAAAGAAAAGGGAAAACACCCTAAGTGGAGTCCCTAGGTAAGCTTGTAAGATAAAGACTCTAGAGGCAAGGCTTACCGAAAAGTGTCGTCTTGAGGAGAATTGACTCCGTGTTCCCCGACAACGGCGCCAAAATGTTATCACACAGTTTGTAGTTAGGATAATAGATTGATGAAAAGAGGTCAAACTGGTGTAACTGAACCAATCCCACCCACTGTCTCCTCGATGGGAAGGTTCTTTCTGTTTAGGGAGGTAAGGCCCAGGGGAGACGTCCTCGGTGACCTGGGGTTTTAAGAAGGCAAAAGGTTTAAGAGCTAAAAGATAATTTCCCCCCTCACAAGTCACCACTTGATTAGAAAGTCCGGCTTATAGCCAATAAAGATGACTGGAAGTAATAACCAAGAAAGGAGTACCTGCCCGAGACAAAGAAACAAGAAACTATATGTGCAAGCTTACTTGCTGGTTAGTACTTAATATAATCAATGACTTTTCTGATAATGAGCAATTGAGCAATAGTATTGACGAAATAAATCAATGTTTTTACAATAGCAATGATTACAATATTACTTCTCAATACACACTAAAGAAACTTGGCATTCAATGTAGCAAGATCAACACTTCATAAATAATGCCTTAACCAACCATTCAATTGCTTTAAAAGTAAAACGAAAGATACACAAAGGTGTTTTATAGCACAAGAAGGAGACAACATTGCTAGGGTTAGTAGAAATTAGTCTAAGCTAGGGTTAGTAAGGGTTAAAGGTTGTTCAAAGTATTTGGTTGTTTGTGTGATTAAATTACTCAATGCACAAGGCCTTAGATCAATGCGCTCCTAGGGTATATGGAGTCAAAGAGAGGACGCAAAGGGTGAAGGACTAAGTGAAAATGGTAAAACTAAGGACAAAAGAGTTAAACTTTGAGGTGTTGCTATGGCAAGGCCTCAAAGATGAAACCCTAGGGGAGAGAGGCTCACTTTGGTGTAGAAAACCTAGGCCTCAATTCTCTCTCTTCCTTTCTTAGCTCAATGGCAAAAACGACTAGCTTGAATAATGATTGATCTAAGACAAGAGGGTTAGCAAGTGATGTGTTGCTATAGCAAGGCTTCACTAGGCAAACCCTAGGGAAAAACGACTCACCAAGTGTAGAAGATCTAGGCCTTGGTGCATTTTTCTCCTTCTTAAATCAACAAGGACAAAACGGCTAGGCTAGGAGGAAGGATAGAGTGTTGCAATGGCAAGGCTCTATCTTCTTCATGCAAATCAAATGGCTAAAAATCTTGATGGGGACATGAGACAAGGACATCAACTAGTGCTTGTCACCTAAGGTTTGATTCGGCAAAATATAATCACATATGCAAGTAAATGAAACTAAAACCATTCAATCAATAAGTGTTTGCAGAAATTCACTTACATAAACCAAGAAACCATGTAACAAAACCCTAGTTGTAACACCTTCCACCAAGAGAAATGCCAAAAATGCCAAAATGCCAAGTAAAATCTTCCTTCAACACGTGCACCTCTATATTTCAGCCAATAACCCTAAGAAGGGTGCAAATTTCAGACCTCACTAATGAGTGAGTGAGAGATGATGAAAAAATGAAGGTAAAAACCCTCAATTTATACAGTAGCAATGACCTAAATTACATTTTAGGTCATTAAAAGGCCAACAAGGCCAAAATACCAAAATCATACTATTTTACATTAAATGCTTAAATTAAAACCCTAATCAAGCAATAGAGAGACGTCATCCCCTTTCTAGGGTGACGTTAGCCCCTTCTAGGGCAAATGCAACCTCCTAGAGCAAAACGTTAGCCTCCTTGGGCTTCTCCAAGCTGCCACACGTGCCAAAACTGCCTCCCAAAATGTCCATACTGCTGGGTGACGTCATGGGCATCCTCGGAGATGTCCTGGGCCTTCCAAGGCCACCGTTCCTATGGAGAGGGCTCAACACCCCTAGGTACAAGTCTGCTTAGGTGCCTCTGGTGGATTCTTCTGCTCTTCCTTGGTACAAACGCTCTGCCCTGTCTCTGCCCCCTGCTGGGGTCTCAACATCCATTTGGTGGGCTCTTCAGCCCCATGGAGGCTAGAACTGATCATCTCCCCATGTGTACTTGTCCATCGGGCATGATCCTGCACATCAACAACTATGCCCTCCATGGGCTCATAAGTCACAGGAATCATAGCAATGTCAATCACATCTAATCATCAATATTTATTAAACATGTGCATAAAACCCCTTTACCCCAGTCTAATGCTCAAAGACATTATACAAGTCTGCAATACAAGTTTGGGGAAAGTGACAAGATGTCCTATTGGGCTAGAGTCTACTAGAAAAGGGTTGTTCCTAGAAAGGATCAAATCCAAGTCATGCAAGTAGGTGAGGTGGATGGGGATGCCTGGGCAAAAGGTGCAGTGATAGCAAGGATGGCTTACCAGCGGGTGCCTCAATGGAGGGTGAGCTATACCTGTCATGGATGCAATGTTTCCAAGCCCATTCATGCCTTTTATCTTCATTCTTTTTCTTCCAAGATGCTAGTCAAATGACACTGCCTTGGCTTGGTGACTAGTTGTGGCAATGTTAGTCACAAGCATTTCACGTAAATGAAAGGCTGGCTCGTGATGAGACCCCCTTTCTCTTGGCTATGCCACCAAGAGCCACTACCATAGCGTGGTGACCAGATGCTGGTAGTGTCATACCGCTAGATGCTCATGGACCTAATAGGATGGCTCGTGATGAGACCCCTATCCTCTAACCAGGTCTTGTCTTTATTGTTTTTTATCTTTTTTATTGCTTTCTCTTTCAAGGAGCTAGTCAAGGGACACTACCTTGGCTTGGTGACCAGAGGTGGCAATGTTACCCACAAGTACTTTCACGGAAATTAGAAGGCTGGCTCGTGATGAGACCCCCTTTCTCTTGGTCATTCAACCAAGAGCCACTACCTTGACGTGGTAACCAACTGCTAGTAGTGTCATACCGTTAGGCACCCATGGACCTAATAGGATGGCTTGTGATGACACCCCCTATCCCTCAACTAGGCCTTGATTTAGTTTTTACGGGTCCCTCTGTTTCTTACTGAGAAGCTTTTTAATGCTTTCTCGGGGATCCTTGGGCGAAACGTCTCGAGGTTTTATTCTTAGGCTTTTATTTTCAGCTGCTTTTACCCCCCAGGCCCTTTAGTCCATTCTTCCCACAAGGTAAGGTACAACCCTTAAATGATTGGCCAACCCCATGCCCAGACCAGTGTAATGGGGGTGAGCAAGAAATAAGGTGGAAAATGGTATGTATGACGGGAACAGACGATGGATTTTCAGAAATCGCCCCAGTGGCAACTCAAATCCCCTGGACATGAGCTTGCTAGGACATCCTATCATTCCCCCCAAACATGGTCAAGTGGACAAGCATAAGATCCAAGCACCTATTAGAAACAAAGGAAACAAATGCACATATTCAAAGGTTTTGAGGATCAAAGTGACACATACCATGATACCTGAACTCATTACCTCATGGAGCAAGAACCATCTCTGATGCAGGACCAAGTCGAAGGTGATGGATGCTGCTGTTGCTGACAAAGTGGAGGCGCTGAAAGGGAGAAAAGATGGGCCCTCCAGGGCCATGCTGAAGTCGATCTAGCTCTTGGTATTCCATGTCTAGGACCTGTGGGCCTCGAGACATAATCTCCTAGTTATCCGTAAAAGTGGGGGATAACAGTCCTAAGATGCTGCCAACAAGGTCTGTCTTTGACCTGAGATTGGCTCTAAGTTTCAATTGCCAAACTGCCCTTTGCTGCTGTTTTAAAACAACAAACAGTTCATGATCTTTTCTTTTCTTTTTGTTATGGTTATATGTTCATTTAAGGTGCCCTTGCATGTAGTTTTAGTAGCCCATGGGTTAGCACATGCATGCCTCAAAATATATAACACACCACTAGATCTTTACAACTATTATAATGATGTTCCAAACTCTAGCATGCACGAAATTAGGACACAAGTGTTTTTGGTCAACACGACCCTGGATAAAACTCCCCTAGGGAAAACCAGTTTGGAATGTAAGTCTATATAAGTGATGTAATAAGTATGAGATACAACAAGTACAACAAAACAAATGAACTTGATACAATGGCAACTCCTCTCAAGCTGCTATAAAGGTCCAAGAAGATGAATGTGTCCAAGCATGGTGCACACTCCTCACTTGTTGCTCTATCCCACTCTAGCCTTGCGCCCTTGCTCCTTATTGCTTTGTAGAAGAAACCCTTGCACACAAATCTGCTCTTGTGTGCTACCTCTCCTAGGAAACAATCCAAACAAAAATCGGCCTAGGATAAGGCATTCCCACTAGGTGTGCGCCCTCCTCCAAGAAAGTATGAACACCACAAATAAATGAGAGCCAAAGCCTCCTAGAGCCCTCCATGGAAAGAGGCACCCTTGATTCCCTCATCCTTTACTTCCATTCCCATCTCCATTGCTCTCCTCTAGCTCTCCAAGCAAACAAAGGAGTGAATGAGCCTCCAAAGGCCCTATGTGCCCCTTTTGAACTTCCATAAGGAAACCTAAGAGATGGATGGCTAAGTTCTCTCCATCCCATCTCTAATCAAAAGTTGAGATCATCCCACAATAATCTCACTCACAAACCCACTTTGGGTTAAGTTCCCTAAGTTCACTTTATGTCTCCTCATTCACCCACTTAGTGAATACTTAGTCACTTTTGCCTTAAGTGACAAAAAATCAACTATTTGACTTAAGTGAAGTCAAAGTTGAATTAGACATAAAGTACAAGGTACATAGTCCCAATGCATTTCCGACTTGTAGTTAGAGACTCAAAACCACAAAGGGACCACTTCCTAAGGTACCCAAATCTCAACACTCCCTCTTATTGAGGAAACTCCTAACCAAATAAACCTACCAACAACTTACGAATCCAAATGGCCTTGCAACTGGCCTAACTGGCCGCTATATACTCTGCCTCGGCTGAACTCAAAGAACTGACTTTTGTTTCCGGTTGTACCGGGAAACAAGTCCTGACCACATCCCAAAACAACACCCTGAGGTGCTCTTCCTGTCAATACCACATCCTGCCTAGTCTCAGTCTGTGTAGCCAACCAAACTCACTCCATCCCCTCTGACATAGTCCAGGCCATAATCCACTGACCCTGCAATGTACCTCAAAACATGTTTTGCCCCAATCCAGTGAACACTCCTCGACTCAACCATGTATTGGCTGAGACTGTTCATGGAAAAACAAATATCTGGTCGAGTGTTGACTAGATACATCAACGATCCAATCAACTGTCTATATCCTGTAGTATTTACCAACTGGGAATCTGAAGCACTAAGCTTATTCTAGTTGGTGACCATGGGTGTCAACATAGGTCTGCAGTCCTCCATCTTAAACCTGCTCAAAATGTCTGCAACATACTTCCCTTGTCCCAGGAAGATGTGACCCTCCTCCTGCCATACCTCCATGCCTAGAAAGTAGTGCATCAAACCGATGTCACTCATCTCAAACTCTGATGCAAGTCCCCGCTTGCACTCAGCTATGAGATGCTCTGCTCCCGTGATGAACAAGTCTTCCAAATCCAAAATGAGAATGAGTGTGTCCTCACCTCTAATGATGTAATAGAGGTTAGGATCAACATCGCTCTTCTAAAATTCCATCTGAAGAAAATATGTGTCAATGCGCGAATACCAAGCTATGGGAGCTTGCTTCAGACCATATAGTGCCTTTCTTAGAAGTCACATGTGAGACTCTCTCTTACTCACCTCGAACCCCTGTGGTTGCTCAATGTACACCTCCTCCTCAATAAAGCCATTGAGAAATGCGGTCTTTACATCCATCTGATGTATCCTCCAACCCATCTCCGTTGCTATGGAAATAATACTCCTAATGGAGGTGTATCTCACAACTGGTGCGAATGTCTCATCATAATCAACTCCGTCTATCTGAGAGAATCCATGCGCCACAAACTGGGCCTTGTGTTTCTCTATGCTGTCATCTGCAGCATACTTGGTCTTGTACAACCATATCGAAGTCACAACTGACTTCCCCTCTAGCCTCAGAACCACTTCTCAAACAACATTGCGCCTAATGGAGTCATACTCCTCCAGCATGGCCTCTCGCCAAACTTGTTGGTCAACTGCCTGCGTAAATATCTGTGGCTCTGCATTTGTGATGCTTCTCATGATCGCCAAGTAGGACCCAAGTCTCTTTGGTGCTCTTCTCTCTATGAACTGTTTCTTGGGCTCTCCTACATTCTCCTTGGCTTCCTTCAAGGTCTGCTGAAACTATCTTGGTTTCCTGTTCCCTGAAGTAACCAATGGAGAAGTAGGATCTTTTCGCCCAAGTGTCTCTACCTCAGATCTAATCCCAACACTCTAAGATCCTGAAGCCTCTGCACCCTCTCCCTGAACCCCCTGCGATTGTGAACCTGAAGATGTGCAAGTTGACCCTGTCACTCCTGAAATTGGTGTACCAGACTCCTGAGGCTGTGCTCCCTCTGAAACATCAATCTGTGCCTTTGCATCATCCTCAATACTGACTCTCGACTCGAGAGACCTTCAGAAATCTCTACCCTCCTCAAATCTAGCATCTCTTCTCACCACCACTCTCTACTGTGATGGAATATAAATCCGATAGGCCTTTGAGACCTATGAGTAACCAACTAGAATCCCCTGCTGGGATGTGGGGTTTAGCTTTGTCCTCCTCTCTGAGGGGACATGAGAATAAGTGAAGCAACCAAAAATCCTGATGTGCTCAACATCGGGCCTCCGACCAGTGAAGGCTTCCTCATGAGTCTTCTTCCCCAAAATCCTATGGGGACTCTTGTTCTGCAGATAAACTACATCAACACTCGCCTCAGGCCAAAGATATAGAGGCAAACTTTGATCATGCAACATAGATCTCACTGTACCTGTAATCGCCTTGTTCTTCCTCTCGGTAACCCTGTTCTGCTGAGGGTTGTAAGGCATAGTCTTTTGTTTTCTGATCCATGCACGGGTACAGAAGTCTACAAACTCCCTGGAGGAATACTCACCTCCGTTGTTTGACCACAAGACCTTGATCCTCTTTCCTTTCTAGTTCTCCACAAGAGCTTTGAACTCTTGGAACCTCTTGAAGACCTCACTTTTGGCCTTCAGGAAGTAGATCCAGGTCTTCTTGGAGTGGTCATCTATGAATGTGAGATAGTACTCACAACCACTCAAGGACGCTCGAGACATGGGCCCAAAGACATCTGTGTGTACTAAATCTAGTACCCCAGCTGACCTGTTGTCACTGCTAGGAAAATAAGCCTTGGTAAACTTACCAAGCGTACACCCTTTGCACACATCCTGATGCTTTGAACTGAATTGTGGCACTCTTGTCGCAACTCTCTCAGTCCCAAGAGCCCCATGATGAAGGTGTGTCATCCTCCAATGCCACAACTCACACACCTGACTGCTGCTGTTGCTACTCACTGCCAAAGCATGTAGGGGATGAAAATGCAATTTGTTTAGTTTCCCATCCCTCACTCCAATCACTTTCCTTGAGGTGAGATGGGACCCCTTAGGGTGTATGAGGACCTCTGTCCATCTGAAGGACAGCTCAAGATCCCGATCCTGGAGGGTGGAAACTGATATCAGATTCTTCTTCAACCTAGGGACGTAGAGAACATCCCTGAACGAGAGAGGTGGCATACTCTCCCTCTGAAAAGTAACTGTGCCACGTCCAACAACTTTGACTATGGAATCATCACCAAGAGTAATCTCCATCCTGACCTCTCTATCACCAAGGTTTGTAAAATTCTCTCTAAAACAAGTCATGTGGCTCGAAGCCCCGCTGTCTATGTACCAAATGCTAGGTGTCGTCTCAACTGAAGTGCAACAAATGAGGAAGGCACGCCCCCTCTTAAACTGTTCTTGAAACCTTTGCCTCATCCGCTGTAGCTGCTGTGCCACCCGACTTCTTCTTCCTGTTGGGACACTGTCCAACATAGTGCCCCATCCTCTTACAAGCAAAGCACTTCGCTTTTCTCATATCCCTCTTTTGCCCACTGCCACTCTCTCCCTGTGGCTTGGCCCCCATCTTGGGACCCTGTCGTGCACCCTTGCCGACCTTCTTCTTGCCCTTTGTCCAAAGAGAAAGATCCTCATCACCCTAAGATATTTGCTGCTGTCCTGAAGGCCTCGAGCTGCATCTCATCTCTTCCTGTACGAAATCATCCTAAGGTCTCTCCCAAGTAGGCATGACCTCCCGAGCAATAATGTCTCATACAAATGAACCCCAAGGTTTGGAAAAAAACCTTCCTAGGGAAAACCAGTTTGGAATGTAAGTCTATATAAGTGATGTAATAAGTATGAGATACAACAAGTATAACAAAACAAATGAATCTGATACAATGGTAGCTCCTCTCAAGCTGCTATAAAGGTCCAAGAAGATGAATGCACCCAAGCATGGTGCGCCCTCCTCACTTGTTGCTCTATCCCACTCTAGCCTTGCGCCCTTGCTCCTTATTGTTTTGTAGAAGAAACCCTTGTATGCAAATCTGCTCTTGTGTGCTACCTCTCCTAGGAAACAATCCAAACAACAATCGGCCAAGGATAAGCCATTCCTAGTAGGTGTGCGCCCTCCTCCAAGCAAGTATGAACACCACAAATAAATGAGAGCCAAAGCCTCCTAGAGCCCTCCATGGAAGGAGTAAGCCTTGCTTCCCTCATCCTTTGCTTCCATTCCCATCTCCATTGCTCTCCTCTAGCTCTCCAAGCAAACAAAAGAGTGAATGAGCCTCCAAAGGTCTTATGCGCCCCTCTTGAACCTCCATAAGGAAACCTAAGAGATGGATGGCTAAGACCTCTCCATTCCATCTCTAATCAAAGGTTGAGATCATCCCACAATAATCTCACTTACAAACCCACTTTGGGTTAGGTTCCTTAAGTTCACTTTATTTCCCCTCATTCACCCACTTAGTGAATAATTAGTCACTTTGCCTTAAGTGACAAAAATTCAACTGTTTGACTTAAGTGAAGTCAAAGTTGAATTAGACATAAAGTACAAGGTACATAGTCCCAATGTATTTCCCACTTGTGGTTAGAGACTCAAAACCACAAGGGGACCACTTCCCAAGGTACCCAAATCTCAACACATGGGAAAATTATTCTCGAGTACAATATCTTCTTCTAGCTATGCTGTGAGGTCAAAGCAATTCAAGAGGAATGACCGTCATATATCTAGATTCTAAATATAATCAAATAAGCATTTATTCTAAAAATAATAATTATTCAAATTATGGAAAGATGCAGTCTTTCTGAACTCTTGTTAAATAATCCTCTGGATCCCAGAATAAGCATCATCTTTGTATTTTTCCACAGCATCATCATCTTTGTATTGTTCCATATCTATATATTACCTCTCTATAGAATCCTAGCAAGCAAGTTGGCATTGTACTTTGCTGTTATTATGTTTGATTCTAAGTTGTATGGCTATTGTTGGTACATATACTGTTATAATTTTGTGCTTAAGTCTAAACATACAAATTTCAAGCAGTCAAAAAACGATATTTGAAGGCATTGAGGATGTTGTCTGTATTATAGATCAGCAAACACTACTAACATTTACCTTCCATGCATCCACCATGAATAAGGTGAAATTAAATCTTTATTACATGTTTCTCTTGGATGACAACAATGTGGTCATGGTAGTAAAAGAGGGTTGTTAGCATAGACTTATCTTGTTTTTTAATATTTGCAGAAGCAGCCATTCTTGCAGCTCCTCCGAAATTGGTATATAACAAGTTCGTTTTAAGGTTCTCTCTCTCTCTCTCTGAGACAAACCACAAAATAAACTTTAGAGAGTTTGGGACTATCCTAATATTTAAGATTGTTTAATGTGTTAATCTGTATGTATCTTGCATTCTATGAAATATTTTTCACATTTAAGTTTCGATAGTGCAAGGAATTGGATTATATTCACAAAAGATTAAATTATGGAATTACCTTTTCAGTCATTGGATTTTAGATTTCGGATGTCTGCATTTCTTCAAATGTTATCTTATTGTACTATGACTGTTGTACACATCTTCTAAGAAAGTAATTTATCTAATTGAAGCATACCTAAACCCTATGAGAAGGTTGTGATGCTCCTAAGAATTTCCCTCCCTAAATATCTCCATGTAAAGGTCAACTTAGATAAGATAAGTTAAGATAATTTTATTAATGTCTAACAAATGACCACAAAAGTAGGTCAATGGGACTGGAAACTACAACAAGTATGAGTACAATGTGGGAGTGCAAGTGCAACTCCTAGGCACTGTCGAAAATAACATAAAGAAATAAACCTAAGGTAGTGTATCCTCAAAATGTATCTAACTGTGACAAAGGTACAGTGATCCAAAATATGAGTGAGTATGCCCAACTCAAAAGTCTTATCAAGAGAGAGAGTGAGTGAGAGAGAGGTCTGACAATGGGGTTGTCAAGGTCTCATAGATTTGATGGCAGAGGGCAAGGGAGGCGAACTAGGCACTGGCTCACTATTGTAGTCATCAGGGACTATCGGGGGGTCCGACTGTATGATCTTGGGGGGGATGTAGGATCGGGGGATACTCCTAGCATCCGAGGCCAAAAGAAAGAAACCTTGTATAGATCTTTGGTAGTTCATCTGAATCTAGTAGGTGGTCTGATGGATGGGAGGCGCCTTGCTCTTGATTCGTCTGGAACTAATCCCTCTACCACTTTGAGGATGTATGGATTGATGTATAGTTTGGCACCTTCGAACCGATCTTGATGATAATGATATGTCTCCCCGAGGGGGAGGCTGAGGAGAGGCTTGAGGTCTCACCAATATATTGTGTAGTGCACTTTGAGACTCTGTCCACTGCTTGTTGCTCTGATTTGATGGGTTAGCATGAAATTATGGGGTGATCGTCATGGTCATACCAAGGCAGGGTGTAGTGTGCAGGAAATGAGATCCATGGTTGAATATCTTCCTGATAAAGAGGGCTAGGCATCTCTGGTCTTGGTACCAGATGCAAGTAGAGAGTGAGTCCCTTGAGTCCCTATAGAGGCAATGGTAGCATCCTTTGATCTCATAGTATATGGGTCATCTAAAGATGAGGTGCATCTCTGTCTCCGCCTCCTACAAGTGTCACATCTGGCAGATTCTATCAGACTGTGGTATATGGTGGTCTGTCTCAATTCAGAGTCGATGAGATGCGACCCGGATCTGTCCTAAAGGGATCCTGAGTGAGTGCATCCAATGCCTATGTGTATAAGGGGGAAAACGATGATGTCATCTCGCAGCTCCAAAAAGTGCTCTAGATAGAAGGACATCTACGAGCCCAGGCTCGTCGGAGGCAAGGTCCAAATAACATGAATGTACAGTTTGAAGATGTCCTCTCTAATAGCTTGGTTCAGAACCTATCTAGTCAACAAGAGATGGCTTGGTGCATCAAGGGAGAAGTTGAATAGGGGAAGGCGCTCTGGGGAGATAGTCATGAACTGGAGAAGCCGAGATGCCTCTGAGAACCAACCACATGCATGGCATGAGGGGGGATCCAAAGCAAGAGTCTCCGAGGAGAAAAGAGCGAGGTAGGGGTACCGCTCTCTCCCGATGTTAGAGTTTCTGAAAGTTCTGATTCTATGGAGGAAAGGGACCAAGTCGAAAATGACCTCGAGGCAGAAAGGGTGGACACTGAACTCTTCCTGGATAATGGGCCGCATAACCGTCTACTTGCAGTGGATGATACGCCTGAAAAGTAAGGTTTGGACCTGCTCCAACCTGGCCCAGTCTATCTATAACAAGCTCGGCCCCCAGATCGCGAAGCCATAGAGAACTGTGGGTTTGATAATCGCCTCCATGAGGTATAGTTTGGACGAGATGCCCTTAAATTGACCTAGGAAGCATTGTCTCTCGATTAGGGCCAGGGAACTGTACCCTTTATTGAGCTGAGGTTGAAGGGCCTGTGGCATACCAAAACAGGGCCCCGTGAATTGTACTCCCAGGTATGTGTAGGATGTGGTGATTTCAATCTCTGCCCCCTGATTTTAGAAATGTAAGTATGTAAGAGAGCTCTTCGATGCGTTGAAGATCAAAACCTTGGTTTTACCCAGGTTGACCATCAACGGTCAAAGGTCACAAAAGTTGGCTAGTGCATCGATTGTCTCTACATGCCCTCAGAAGTGGAGGCCAACAAGACGAGGTTGTTGGTGAATAAGAGCAGGGAGATCAACACCTGATGTAGAAGGAAGGCATCCCGCTCTTGGATATGCTCATGGAGGAAGGGCTCCAACTCATCATTATAAATCCCAACGAGTGTCGGCGAGAGAGGGCACCCTTGTTTTACCTCGATGGTACTCTGAATGAAGTTGGAAAGGCCATGTGCCATCCTGAGGCATCCTGAGACCGACTCATAGAGCCTCATGATGGCTACTAGGAGGGTCTTAGATATGCCAATGTCGCGGAGCCTCTAGAAGAATGCATCCCTCAGAATTGTGTCAAACGCTTTCTGGAAGTCTGCAAAGCAAGTGTAAACCTTCGAAGAGTGATGACAAGCTTCCTCAATAATGGCTCGAAGTGTGAAAAGGTGATCAATTATTTGGTAGCCTGGGCGGAAGCCAGCTTGCCCTCTAGCCCTGAGATGATGTCTCTCCAACTCCTCAGAGAGCCATTGGTGTAAGACTGTGGCGTAAAGCTAGTTCAACTCCTAATAGTTGCACACAAGTTAAGCTTCAAAGCCAAAGGAGTCCTCCAAGATAAACTGCATCTAAATTAAACCATATACTGGAATGGCTTGAAATTTGACCTCCATGTTGTACACTATATTGGGCCTCAACAAATATAACTAAACCCTGAAAAATCCTGAGGCTAAAAATAGACCAAAATTCGACAGTCTCTGATTGCCACCAAATTTTACCCCCTTGCTATAGTCAATATCGGGTGTTATCGCACAATTTGTACTTGCCCCAAAAACCCAAGGCAAGTGGGTACATAATTGGCGTAACTGGGAATAACCTATCATTGTCACCTTAATAGGAGATCCCTTTCTATTTAGGAGTATGTTTAAGCTACCCCAGGGGAGACGTCCTCGGTGACCTGGGGGTTTTGAGAAGGCTAAGGAAAATAGTCACAAGAAAACCCTTCCCCTCTCACAGATCACTCTAATCATAGGTTTCTTTTATGTATTAAGGATGAAGCAAATGGAATTATTGTGTACCTGCCCAAAACAAGACAACAAGGCAAACATGGCACTTTCCAAGTACCAGATGATTGTTAGTACTTCACAAGACAATAGACCTTTGTAAAATAAGCTAGCTGATTATAAATTTGAAGCCATGCATCAGTTTATAACAACAATTAATATCTTATAACAACCACAAGATTCAAGCTTTGAAATTGCTTTAAAAAAGACAATAAAAAGTGACTTTGACTAGGCAAATTGATAGTAAATTTTCACAAGCAAAGTTGGCAATGTTTAGCTAGCTTTTAATGTCACTGTTGACTGCCTATTCAACTAGGGGGTCAACTCCATGTGCCATGAAGTAATGCATCATCAGATGCTAGTATGTCGAAGACAGTTTGGTTCTACTAGGCAATTTTTGCCTCCAGCACAAATTTTGTAAGCGGGATTACTGCACCCCTGCGTG
>SNQJ01S0195487.1:0-17514 GCA_010110895.2 Picea sitchensis | reverse complement strand
CATGAAGAAAATTTTCAAGCCATGATATATCAAGTTGAATAAAACTTTCAAGCTATGATACATTGTGTTGAAGAAAACTTTCAAGTTGTGATACATTGTTGTGAATAAAACATTCAAGTTGTGATACATTGTAATGAAGAAATATTTTAAACTTGTGATACATCACAACTTCAAAAGTTTTTGAGGTTGCAATGTATCGTGGGATAGAAAAGTTCTCTAAGTTGCAAAGTATTGGAACTTTGAAAACTTTCTTGAAGTTGTGAACATTGGATTTTCTTTTCGTGAGAAGTGTATTTCATTGCAGACATGAAAATTTTACAACTTTGTGGTGTATCGTGGAAAATATAATTTTGGTTGTGCCAAGTCACAGATATTGAAAATTTTCAAAGCTATTATACCATGTACTTAAGATATTAGTCAATGAAAGTTAGTCCAAAATATGGAAAAGCAATTTGAAAAAAATTGATGGAATCCTTAAGAATATTTTGAGATTTTCTCAAAGTGAAAAATTCTCTAAGTCATGATATGAAAGCTATAAAGACTAGTTTTCCAGGATTTTAAAACAAAAAAGGAGGGGTACCAACACTTTTTTGTCTTTGTCATGTGAAAATACCTAAAAAGGGTATGGGGAAGTTATTGTTTGCTCAACATTTGGTAACACACTAAGAAAACCATGGAACTGTGCAAACAAAATGTTAGATGATTATAGGTTTGGATAAGGAAGACAAGCACCTTTCATTAAGAATCTTTTCTCCAGTCCTATGGGTTACCATTTGTCCTTTTACCTTTGATAAACTAAATGAGAACCACTTTAGGCTTGAGTTAATTTCCAATTATAGATGCAAGGCCAAATAGATGGAGTCTATTTCTTGACTTGATTCTTCCTCAAATGCCAACATAGTGCTATAGAGTTGTTGCAAATAAAGGATGTTGAATTTTTATTCAAGTTGTTTATTCTTTTTCTCTAGGTGTTTCCCCATTTCCAGTGAGCATCCATAGCCCTGGAAACGTTACCTTGGTATCACATGCCTTTCTTTATTTCCAACAAGCATCCATAGTCCGAATAGAGATATTGCATGTTTAAGATGATCTGAAATGCCTTTTCCAAGACTTTACCTTTTTCTTTCATTTCAAGAGAGGTGGATAGGGGATATCAGTAACCCTTTAAATGCATGTGGGATAATACCTATTATATATCTGAGAACTAGTTTTATATATGCCTAAATTGATAATTATAATCTTCCTTATATGTATAATACTAGACACTACATTAGCTTCTAAGTAAAACATTAAACGCTATTATGTGTATTGATGGAGCCTTGGAGGTGACTAGTGAGGCATTCAAAACTTGAGCTCTGAGCTATTATCCATTCATTATCCAAGTTTTGTTTCTCAATTGATTTGATAACTCAAATACCTAAACTAAGGCATTGATTACATATAGCTTTGTGAAGCATTTTTTTAACCTATGTGATCAAAGGAGAGTTCCATGGATCCGATCAACTATGCTTAGGGATCCTAAATAAATCACAACACTCACAATGTGCACTCAATTATTTTTTAGGAGAGAAAAATACTTTATGAAATAAACTAACTAAACTAAAGAAAATTAATAAGTAATTGATGTTCAAAGAAAAGGCAAACTACCAGTACTCTATTTAAAGTAGAAGAAAGCATAAATTTTTTCTAATGAAGATTTTGAAAACAAATATTGAAGGAAACATTCCCAAGAGTAAATTGACTAAAATACCTCTTCAAAATATGGCCATTGACATGAACGAGGTCTACTTCTCGATCTAAAGTTTTCAACCTATACATGCCTATGATTTTTTCAACCACTTGGAAAAGAAAAAACCATAACTATTGAAACTTAGTGTGTTGTGGATTGTCTTATTTTAAAATGAGATCCACCACCTAAAAATATTTATCTCTTGTTGATCACTTGTCAAACCATCTCTTAACCATTTGTTGATTAACGAAAAATTTCTTATCTTCCTTCTCTCTTTCTTCTTCCAGCTTAAGAAGGGTATCAACCCACTTTTGGGATAATTGGAGAGATGGAAGGAATATATTCAAAGGGATAATGGATTCTTTTCCATAAACCAAGAAGTATGGAGAAGTTTCTAGAGAGACCTTAGGAGTTACCTTTTTATCCCATAGAGCATTTGGTAATGCATTATGCTAATTTCTGTGGTGATCAATGAGATCTCTTTAAAATTCGTATCATATTTTTATTAATTGACTCAGCTACACCATTACCATGGGGGTAATAGTTTGATGGGTATCTTTTGATAATCCCCTTTTCTAAATAAAACTCAATTAAATTCAAAGAAGAAAAATAAGTACTGTTATAAAAAACAAGAGTTGATGGCATTCCAAACCTAGTAATCAGATGGTGCTCTAAGAATAGGATGACTACTTTCTCATTTACCTTATTTAGTGGTACAACTTTAGTCCATCGCGTGAAGTAGTGTATAGTATTAAGGATGCATTTGTGTTGCCTGGAGGGGTTTGGATTAATTTCACCAATAATATCCAGACCCAATTTCTCAAAAGGTTATCTAATCATCACAAGTTGTAGAGGGAAAATTAGTCTCTTATCCTTTCCAACACACTTCTGATAAATTTTGAATTTATGGATACATGTGTGTGCATATATGAATACCATTGACCAATAATAACTAGCTCTCAAGATATTCTAAGATGTTTTTCACCAACGGAATGTCCCTTGGCTAGTCTATCATGGATTTCTATGAGGAAATTCTTAGCATCATGTTTCTTAAGAAATATGCTAAATAAGCCATTGTAATTATTTCCAAATGAGACAACATTGGTCAGTTGATACTAAGATGACCTAAGCCTCAGTTCCCTTTTATGTTTTGGAGTGAGATGGTTGGAAGGATTATCTTGATGTAGATATTATCTCAAATTGTTGTACCAAGAGTCTATTATGATGGGAACATGCATAATTTCTTGAGTGTAGAGTGACATTTCATTTTCCCAACCTTCTTATGATGAATCAATTAGGTCTAATTCTTTTGTTTCTATTCTACATAGACCTTGACCTTTGACTATGGTGGTAGGTTTGAAATATAAATCATGTTCCTAGATGTTTTTCAATTAGTTTCCTCTTCATTCCCTGACTTCTTACTATATGAATAGTGACCTCAAATATAGGTGGGTATTATTATCTTTATTTGGTTCTTTAGGATATAGGGCCCAAATTGTCCAACAACTTTATAAACAATGAATTCATGTTTGTCAATTTCTAGGTAGTTTAGTTATTCCCTTTATAGACCAATGTTCATGAATGAAATCAAATATTCATTCCCTTTCTCATCCTTTTTTGTGAGAACTACCGGAAGAGAATGATCAAATGTGAATGTATAAATAGAGAAGTATTTATTGAAGTCTAGGTTGTGTCATGTTGGTGTTGAATCTATGGTAGCCTTGACTATGTCAAAACCCACTTTATAAATAGAGGTCCATTTGAACTAGGAATCCTTCTTTATCATTTATTGTATATGTTTGGAAATCTCAATGAAGTTAAATACAAACCTACATATGAAATTTGGTTTCCCGAAGAAAGACTACAAAGACTTCTTTCTATTGAGCATGGGAATTTGCATGATGTATTTGGTTCATTATGGATCTACAGAAACCCTGTCCCTAGACATGACATATCTATGCAATTTCCCTTTTGAAACAACAAAGATTATCTTATTTGGATTTAGATATATACCATACCTCTGGCATATTTCAAAAATCTATTTTAGGTGTTGTAGGTAGTCTGGCCTTCTTTCAAAATAAACTATAATGTCATCAAGGCATACCACAACAATTTGACCAATCAATCTTATGATGGATATGTACATTGGATGTTATAACATCACACCTATGTTTATCATTCCAAATGGCATTCTTTAATATGCATATGTTACCCACTTTGTGTGGAAAGTGGTCTTCAATCGATCAGATTTGGCTACCAAAACTTGATTGTAGCTAGGAAACCCTTCTAATAATGAGAACATTTCAGTTCTAGAGATGAGTTGTAACATGTTTTCCAGTGAAGGAACAAATAATTATCTTTTTTAGATGCTTGATTAAGATTTAAAAAATATACAAACAATTTAGTCTCCTCGTATTTCTTCTTGATAGGCACCAGATTCACCACATAAGTAGAATAGAAGACTTTGAAGATGACCTTAGAATCTAGTAGCTTCTTTAGGTATTTATGTATAAGTTGCTCAAAAGTTGGATGAAATTTGTGTAACTTATGTTGAAATGGCTTGAGTCTTCTTTGAGTGGGATGAAATGGTGTGAGATATTTGCATCATAAGTCTTTAAATCATCATAAGTCTATGGAAAGACATTCTTATATTGCTTGAATAGTTGTATGTAGTCCTATTTTCTACTTCTCAACAATAGGTTCTCAAATTGATGTATTTGGGGTTCTCCTTAGTACCCAAGTTAACTAACATATGACTCATAGAAGATTTGTTTATCTTCATGTGAATTATTTTCCAAAAATTTGTTTGTAAATTAAAAAACTTTTCTAGAGTCAAAACTCCTTTGGGGATTGGGTTACTTTTGAGGTTGTGCATGCCATCCCTATAGTTCTATAAATTGTTTTTTTTTCCTCATCATCTATAACAACATCCTTGAATGTGCTTACATTGGTGAATAATTTAGTAATCTATTTATCATCATTGAACACCCTCTACTTGGTTATATTATTTGGGACTAAGGGCCAAAAAATGAATTGAAGAGAGAATCCATTATTCAGAGGAGGAAATATTGAAGTAGTATTGGATAACATATTAGTTGCTACATTTTTTGAATGATGTCTAGAAGTGATTTTGAATCCATCAAGATTATTAATCAACTTCTAAACTTCAAATTGGAAAACTTTTAGATGTGGAGATAGATAGTGTATGATTTTTTTTTATATGTTTGATGATGATTTCCGAGTCACGAAAAACCTTTAAGAATTTTACCTTTAGATCGATATATTTTTCGAGACCTTGGAGAGAAGCCTCATACTTAGTCATGTTATTGGTGCACTCAAGTTCTAATTGGTATGGGATCAAATTCCTTTTCTTGTATGAATAAATAATAATACAACTTGCCTTGTCTCCTTCATGTGATGTGGAGCCATAAAAAAAAAGAGTCCAAATGTTAGTATCTACATTTACATCAAATGAACTAGTACTAAATAAATATACTATTATACAATCATTATCATTATCCTATGTGTAATGAATGAGTTTAGACCATGTTTTTTATTCAAGAGGTGATCGTTGAGCTGCATAACACTCAAAGTTGGTTTCCAATAAGTAATTTCTGATGATTGAATGTGGGAAATTGATAGTTTCATTCTAACCTTTCAACTCTATAATGGTGTGTTTCATGTGAGATTCTTTGTATACCCCAATTTGATTCATTTTTACTTTTTAAGGCCATCATAGGTGTGACCAGTCAGTATAAAAATAACCCAACAACTTTTGTGACCAATCTGTACTCAACAATCAACCGTAAGATTTAGGAATTCCAACAATAATGATATTGATAATTTGGTAGCCTCTAGGATTTGAAGATAATATGTGTTAGAATATAGAAGATGGTGTGCTCATTTTACCACTGACGATACCCTCGTCACCCAACCACAGGCCGAAGCCTCCCTCCGAGCACCTTAACCTTGACTGAGAATTACTCCGGAAGCAAACCCTAGGCTAGATAGCCAAACAAAGATTAGTGCATCAATCCCCAAGGACAACGAATCACAAAAAGATAATCAGATGTTCCAAACCCTAGCCAAGATATATTCAAGACAAAACTGAGAACTTGTTGTTGCTGCAGCTGCACTAGCTCTTCCTCCAAACCTGCGCACCAAACTGTAATTGCAGTGCGCACCAAACTGCAGAACTGCAATTTTGAGATGTTGTCAAATGAGAATTGGCACCCTATATTTATAGTAATTCTGCCAGCTTGTTGGGGCTGACTTATCCTTCTATGTATGTGTCTGTTCAGTATATTATTATTACTTATGGCTGACTTCTTCTCTTGGAGGCTAATAGCCTAATATAAATTATCTTCTTGAGCCGACAAGGCTTCTAGGGTTATTAGCCAACTCATTAGGGGTTCTCTTGCTTCCCGGAGTCTTCTATTCTCGTCAGGTTCACACGTGGGGGTAAATACCTCCCGCAACTACCATAACATTAACACTCTCTCCTAGCTAGAGAGGTATTTACAGGTAATGGACTTGAGCGCAAAACATACCATTTACTCGGTAGCATCAATATAGTCATCTAGACTATTTCATGACTAGATCATGAGCATCACCATCACCATCAGTTGCATCATCTCTCGAAACCATACTTCATCTGAGTAGTTAGATATGATGTTGGATAAGTCACTCTCACCATGGAGTCAGAAGTTAGATATGATGTTGATAAGTCACTCTCACCATAGAGTGATGCAAGAGGAGTAAAAATCTCCGAATCAAGCTTTTCACATTTGAAAATCTTTGTTCATCATTCATATGAATGATCATTATATCCAATAAAATGTTGATAGTCTTGTGCACTAGAATAAGGATGAATACACCTATGTTCATTCATAGTATACATAACCACAATCCAAAGGGTTAACTAACATCAAGTAACACACAAGTAATTTATCAACAACGTATGAAGGAATGGGGCTAAAACATATCACCACAATAGTCCCCATCTACTATCATACAGTCTTCATAAATAAAATACATCCAGGAGAATCCCCAGATAGAAACAATGTTATGATAAACAAAATATCCGGGGCCAATCTTTCACTACTGCCCCAGGATTTGAAAGAATTACTGCCACTCATTACTAGTCTTATCCTGCATAGAAACAATGCTATAATAAAAAACTGTATCATCACACCTTTCACCACATCTTGAGATCCGGGAAGAGTGTCCTCAAGATAGAATATCAATAATAATCATCTGGCCAATCTTTCACGCCTCGGAGATCTCAAAGAGCAGTATTCCTCACATAGAATATCACTAATGATCATCCGGCCAATCTTCACTGACATCTGTGAGGTCCCGAGAATCTCCTTCAACATAGAATATCAATACAATATTCCACTTCCATTCTTTCCTGCAACTGCTGAAGAAGGGTTGATTGGTTTCATTTATGAACTCGACCATTTCTAATTCTCGGCCATTCTTCTTCCTATTACTAAACAGCGCAGTAACTTGGAAAGAGTCGAGTCTTCCTCGAGGAAATGGTTTTGGACTCATCTCGCCTCCCTGCCATTCCATTACTCAAGTTCTCAGTAACAGAGGGTGCTGAGTCTTCCTAGTGAAACATCTATATCCTGACTATTCTCTCAATTTGGGCCATTCTTCCGGATAATTAAAAAGTAACCGAGAGAATGAGCCCACTTTCTAGGAATACCGTCTCCCTCATTGTTGAGCCTCCGGATCATTCCCTATCCTCGGCCATTCCTCCGGCACTAAACAGCAATCCTGAGAGAAATGAGTCCGCCTCTGAGGGAGACCATCTCGACTCCATTCCCTGGCCATTCCTCCTGGAATAAAGTGTAACTGAGAGAATGCATAACCCTCGAGGAATGTCTATACTGCATCAACCTCCAAAATGGACGATTCTTCCAAACTTCTCACAACCAGGAACTTGTGAGAATGATTCTGCCAAACAGAGTTTGTTCCATCTCTACTTGACCACTGAAGGCTGCAGGATCTACAGAAGAATGCAGATTGTCCTAGGACCACCTCATGTTAACCACAATGGAAGTCGCTGTCTATGATACATCAGCACTCAAACTACCTCCCATGTTAACTATAATAGAGAGCCACTTCTCCAGCCGAAATCTCTTAATCCATTCTATGTGGTTATCTATCCAGACCTGGATTCTATTTTTTCAATTACAAGATAAATGAAGATTTTCAATGCTCCTCTCCTTGTTCCTGAGAGTTATTTAATTGCAAAATAAATGCTTCTGTATACCTTCTTTTAGTTTGGAGAGTCTTCCTTCCAGCTAAGAGAGTTATTTCCACTAGATCTAGTTGGAGTATGCAAGTTCTTTCATCTTGATAGAGGCTACCTAAAATAAGGTGATTCATTACATTCATTGAGATATGTATTGAGAACTCATTTATCCCTTCTGGACTTTTATCATGGATAATGTGATGCTTTGTAATTAGGGTATCTCAGGAATACCATGAAGGCTTCATGTAGATATGGACAATAGAGTAAGGACAGAAGTTGGGAGGTGAACCTAGAAATATATCCATGTAAAATTTCTCTTCTCGGCTATCAAGAGATCCTGATCTTCTTTGTAGTCATCTTGATGTTATAGAAATCTTCACCACGCTTTCTCATTGCACTGGAGGTTCTCCACTCACAAGTTGGTTTCTCTTTATCTCCAGACACAAGAGGCATTTTTGCATGCCCTGTAAAGTCTTGAGATTGCCTCAAGGCTGCCTTTTACCTGGAATTTCCTCCTGAGGAATTTTTCATTCCATCTCATGTAGAATTCTCACTCATGGGATATGATAGGTAATATAGGGGAATGACTTGTAGAGATAAGCCTGCACCAAACACCAATCATCATAGTCTCCATCCTCGGAGAGAACCCTGTCTTGGATCTCAATGCTTTTATTCATGTTCTTACACTGCTTTTCATCACTGTTTTAATTTTCTTGATTTCTTCTTTTGAAGTGAGTTCATATCAAAATGGTAATTCCGTGATTCTTGAGTAGAACACCACATTCTCTGGGTTCTTCTTTCTTTCTGAACTTTATGTTCCTTCTGCTGCTTTTTCATTTCTTGGCCCAAGGAGTTTCTTATAGATTCCATGCCTTTGAGATTCCACTTCTTACCTTCATCATATGATCACAGATCCTGGATAGACAACCAGAATACTTCAAGGCTTCTTCAAAAATTTCTTCTCTCATTAGAGGATGAACATCGTACTCAGTTCTTTCATATGGATGCACATGGATATATATATATTTTTGAATGGCCTCTAATCAACTAAGTAGATTAGCTCCTCCTAACTTTGGGGTTGTCATGTGGGTGAGTGTGTATATAATCTCTCCTTCATTTTTGACTGAACCAGGCTCAGTCATTCTCCATTTGTCTTCTACAATATATAATAGTCCATGCCTTCCATCTTCAACCTTTTTTTGTAATATATAATTGGCTCTTTTTGTCTAATAGAGTCCACGCTTTAGTCTTAGTTGTCACCATAAATCTGTCTCCAATTCCTTCTTAGATGTATTAATTCTCTGTAAGTCTCTTCTCAGGATCGATTCGATTTCTGCCTTATTCAGGGTCATTTCTCACATGATATATTTCATCCCTCATGCATATTCAATGTCTAATTTTATCTTGTTGTTCCTTCCATAGGTATAGTTCTTCTTGGAGCACATTATCTCCCAAGAGATAGATATATAAGATAAGGCAGGTTTCCATGTGCTGGGCCGCAGAAAATAAGAGTGTTGGTGCTACTTTTAGTAGACAGTCTCTCCATCCCTTAGCCTTTGCAGGTTCTTTCTCTCACAATCGGCTTCTGTGCTCTCCTTCCTTTCTTCTTTTTTCTTTCTTTTCTTTAGCTCGGGGAAATTATTCTTGTAGTGACCATTCTTTTGATAGTTGAAGCACTTTATTTCTGAAATGTATTTTCTTTGTTTTGGCTTCCTTCTTGAATCTTAATCCCTTCCTTTGTCTCCAAGTTCTTGGATCTTTCATAGTTGAATTGATCACTGTACTTTTCTTTTGAGAGGTTTCTTTGCATTGATCCTTTTTGATTTTCTTGAGTACACAAGTCCAAAGTTCTTCAAATGCTCTGTAAGTAATTTCTTTTCCTTGTAAGGTCTATGCTTTCATGCAATGCATCCCATGTGCTTGGGAAGACCATTGAGTACTAGTGTTCTACTAATTTCTTTTCTCAAGTGATCTCTTCACTAGCTTGTAATTGATCTCTTGTTGGATATCCATAGCATGATGTTATGTTGTCAGCTATCATTCATCTTCTGCTGTCACGGCTCATTCCAGAATTCAAGAATCCTGTCCAATGTGTTTCTGACCAGAAGATATTTCTGTTAGGCAGGTCGTGACATCTTCTCTGATGAGTCACATGGGGAAATGTAGGTAATGGCGGTATTTCTTATGGAATCCACTATGATACCTTACATGGCATTGATGCTAAACGCCTTTGAACTTCCATAGCCTAATGTTCCGCGGTTCTCTTTTCCTTTTTTAAACTCTGGTTCCACGATATTTTTTTTCACAATATCCAACACTTTTATTCTTAGCAAGGATGAGGGTCAACTTTGTCTTCCATGCTCTGAAGTTGGAGGTTCCATCTAGCTTGTTCTCAAACTTCATAGAGTTCACCATGGCTTGCTTAACTTGGTCAAATTCCTAGATTGGACTAGAAATCCAAACTTCACGCCTTGGCCTTCCTATCACTCAGGAGATGCGTTGGGCCAGGGTGCACTGATCTATCTGGAAATTAGGCCTCTAATCTCGGCTACTTAAGGTGCCTCAACAAGGTTTAGGCTTCCAACCTTCTGCTGGTAACCCTAGTTGCAATGATTTTGGAAGTTACTCTTGCTAGTAACCCTAGCCATACCAACGAGGCCACATTCTCCAGCGGCTATGTTTCTTCCAGTGTTTTAGGCTGAATAAAGGGGTGTACTCCATAACCTATTAGACTATAGAAGATGGTGTGCCTATTTTACCATTGACGAGCAAGTACTTTCGCTACCCAAATCCACGGGTCAGTTTCCTCCGAAAGCACTTTTAACCTTGATCGAATTACTTCCGAAGCAAAACTCCTAGCTAGAGAATAAATAAAGAGATGATCAATCCTCAAGGATAGCGAGAGATCAAAAAGTTGATTAGATGTTCCAAACCTTAGCCAAGAGATATTCAAGCCAAAACTAAGAACTTGTTGTTGCTGCAACTACAACAGCTCTTCCTCCAAACTCAAGGTGACTAAACTCGGTGAACTAGAAGCATATGCACTCAAAATCAGAATCGCACTCGGATGTCATTAAACGAGAACTCCGTGCCCCTCAGATTTATAGTAACTTACTAATTTGTTGGGGCCACTTCCTTCTCGGGTAGGTGTCCCTTGTATATATATTATTATTAATTATGTATTTATTCTTTCTCTCTCATGCTAATAGCCTAATATAAATTATCTCTGGAGCCAACAAGGCTTCTAGGCTATTATCCAACCATTAGGTTCTCTCTTGCTTCCTGAGTCTTCATTCTCGGGCCGTGTTCACACGCAAGTAAATACATCCCATGTACTACCATAATTTCATTAACAATAACATCATGGCATATTTAAGATCACTCCATACTCTGCTTAATAGGACTCCCAACTAAATGATTCGGAATGGTATACTTGAAGGAATGACATTAATTTTAAACATAAATAAATATGGCATCATACTGATGATGCTCCCAAATCTACTAAATAATTGTGTACATTATAATTGTAGATTTCAGAAGTTAAGAGGAATGGGGGTGTTTTTTATTTTGAGTGCATGCCTATGCTAGCTATTTTTATTTTATCCTTTTGTGCTTTTTAAACTTCCCAACTATCTTCAATCTTATGTCTATTTTCAATGGGATTTTGTTTTCTCTCACAAGTGGCTATATTTTTTTGTTGATAATTATGAGAGATACTTGAGGGTGTGTGATGAAGAGTAAATATCTATAACGAGGGAGGATATAGATGTCATACATGGAAACGTTGGATCTCGTATTTTTTATATCTTCTATGTAATGATCCTGCCATTATGCAAGGATCATTGTTTTGGTGTCTTTTTTAAACTTTTTCTGAAAGTGAGTGTATTTCGTCAAACACTTTATTGATATACCTTTTAGATGTGTTTTATATGTGTGTATGAAGCAATAATAAAAGAGATAACTATGGAACATACCTCAACCATATGCAATAAGATAGGACAAGCCAAAACATCTCAATTCTTCTTTATTCATAAAATAGAGAAACTCATCAGTCAATGAAGATGTTTATCCGAATGCTCTGTCAGATGACTAAGAAGATAGACAATAGATAAGAGATGCTACAAAAATTCTCCTCATTAATATAAAAATATTCTCCAAAGGATGAATAAGAAATGAAGATCAATACAATAGATCTCAATGCCAAACTTCCAAATTGAGAATGCTACTTCTAATAGAAGGGGCTCTAAACATCAATAACTCGCCCTATCGCCAAAAAGTCCAATCACCTAATAAATATTCCTAACTGATAGGATTCAAGCATGGTAAGAATAACCTGGTGTGGATCAATCTCCAAGATCCCCTTCAATCTCACAGGATAAGGAAATCCCTTAATCAATGCACCTTCACTGGATGATCAGTCCTAGATAATTCTTGCCCTCAAAGGAGGCCTCCCAATCACCCTAATTAAATATGCCAACTGAGTAGGATCAGGTGGATGGTAAGAATAACTCCCAGGACTAATCTCCAAGATCCTCTCAATCACAGGATTCAAATCCTACTAAATGATTCTACTAGATGAGATCTAAACTCCTATAATTCCCAGCCCCTACTGGCGAGGCCTCCAAATGCTCCTAAATCCTCCCAAATATGGGATCGACACTGCAAGTCACTTGTGGGGTAAAGTCTTAGGGTCAGATATGAAGTGTAACCTCTCCAAACAGACTAGATATGGATCTTCAATAATGCCCTCCTTCTCTTCAATCTGCCCCACTACTCAAGAAATAATCAGAGCCATAAAAATATCTCAGAAAACACTAGATCTAATGTCCAAGGCTCGGCAATGAAAACCCAAGTGATAGAATCTACAAAAACCCTGCCAATCTCCTACAACAAAATTCTCTCCAAAGATGGTGCACTCCCTTTTGTCAGAATCCTCAATTATGCTCTCTCTATCTGCACATGAAACTCCATGTAGAATCCTCCTCAAGAATCCCAGTGGATCTGGAACTAGAATGGTGGGAGAGTATTGCATCTCCGAGACTAAGCTTAGACAAGATAGGTGGAATCTTTCACTGACCGTCTCTCCTAAGGTTTGTTATGTCAAACCCTCAAAACTCCCAATATTGGGCTCACTAGCTAGAAGCCGTAAATCAAAATAAGATCATACATGAATGAGGGGAATGAGAAGAGGTCTTTGCCTTCCTTTTATACCTTTTGGTCTACCTTGTCCCTCCAAAGTGACTTTCTATTCTTATTAATATTTTTAATTAATTAATTAAATCACTTACTTAATTAATTAACCTTTTTCCTTTGAAAATATCCTTATCTCTCCTTTGTGGCTTCGGCCACCAAAGTCACTTCTAGCCATCCCATCTCATAGTGTTTCTCCTCCCAATTCAAATGAGATATTTGAGCACTCCTGAGAGGTTCCTCCAAGTAATGTGCCCAAAATGACCTCTTTAGTGAATTCCATTGACTTATAGCTCAAAATAGTCAAAATCCTGGAAATCGTCGGAATGCAACGAAACCAAAGCCAACCTGTGCGGAATGGCTCATAATGATGTAATATGATCATAAATGCAATATGGACCCCACAATGCCTCTCAAATACCCCTATACTCGCTATAGCATCCATCTGACTACTCTGGTCATCATAAATCTCTGCCCTGTGATGATGTCCCAAAGTGGGGACATTACATTCTATGACATTGTACTCCATATTTTTCGAGGTTGGGTTTTCCATTATGGCCTTATGGGTTTGGGTAACACTAGTGGAAATCTTGGGTTGAGTTGGAGTTGCATTATTCTGAGTTTGAGAAGAGGGTGTGACCTTCATAAAAATTATGTTGGTTTTAGAAGGAGTATTTATATTGGAGATATTCCCTTTACTTATTAGTTTATAATTTTTCAGGGTAGATCGATTAGCATGCAATTCTCCCACTGACACTTCTCCTACTGCATCCTCCTCGGGCTCAAGTGCCCATTCCCAAAGGAACATAGTTTCTTCACTTATTTCTTCCCCTTCCTCTTAAATATCCTCAATCTCAGCTTCTTGGGGAGTTTTATCTGATAGTGACTATTGAAAAAGAAGTTGATTTATAACGAAGAACATGGAATTGATCCACTAAGGACACACTTTCTTGGAGTCATTAGCCTGATGGAAAGTGAAAAAAAATTCTATGCCCACCTCCTCCATAATTGATCTTAAATTAGAAGGTTTTGGGGTTTTTTATTGGGTATTAGTTCCTCTATGAAAAGGTCTAAATTTTCTTTGGTTAGATGTCCCTTCACCAAAACCATTTTTGAGATCAACTACTTCATTAGAGAATTTTTTAACCATTTAAAGTACACTTTCCAAATAAGTAGGTTCCTTCTATATAAGTATGGTTGATAAAATATTTTTATTATTTACCACTAGAGATTTGTTATCCTTTGCTCTTGTATTTCCCACCAAAGTGAGCATTTATTTCTCCACCTTCTTGGCTTCCTCAAAATTTTCTGCCAAAATTGTTTTACTAATATATAGGGTCCTAGGACATCAAAATCCATAATCCATTGACCCATATTATATTCCTTGACCATAATTACATTACAATGGGATGAAAAACCAATGGCCGAAAAACACCCAAATTAGGACAAAAATGGACCAAAAAACAACCCATTTTTTTTCAAGGGATACTCCCCTAAACAGGGGGGGTGGGTGACCCCGCCCCCCTTGCTCCCATTCTAGTGTAAAACACATGGGATAATCATGAAAATAATATAACACATACCCAACACATAGAAGTATATGGAATAATTAAATATAAGAAGAAAAAAAAGATGTTAGGGATGAAGATTGGTTGAGAGATTCATGGAAAAATTTAAGGAGATATTGTGGAGAAATTTATGCATATGGCTGAAATAAACATCTAATTATGACATAGATATTATGGTTACTTATTTTTATACAAAGGGACCAATTGTACAATATAAACATTCATGGGAATTGTATAACTGAATAAAATTCTCCTTCAGGGATTTGCTGCGTGTAAACTCCCTTAGTCCCTTGCTTCATATATGTTTGTATGTATTTTTTGTTGGATATTAAAGACAAAATTTGGCATCAGACCTTGAGAAACAACAAACAACCCATTTCATTTTTTCAACCTTTACAAACAACCCATTTACTCAGTTTCAATCATTTTGTCAATACCATGCTAATCATAAGAACAATAATGATCAAGAAATCACTTTTATTTGGGAGAGTGATGATGTTTGGAATGTCTATGGTGTGCTAAAATATTTATAGGCTCTTGTTGGAGAAGTAAATAGAGACCGAATAAGTGTAAGGAGAGATTATCTTTCACTTGTTCCAATCAATGTATCCCTTGTATGCCTAGGTTATGTAAGGAAGTCTTGGTAAAAAGATAGTGAAAGTGAAAGTGAAAGTGAAAGTCAAGTTTAAGTTATGTCGATTCATGACATTGGTGAATCAATTAAGTTTTCCAATCCATTGTCATAGGTTATCTTGTTGGAAATTGTGCACACTCCAACAAGAAACATATTTTTTGTATGCATGCTATTTCAGGTGAATGAAAAATATTGTAGGTGTAAAGAAAAAATAAGAGGAAATTGATAGAAGAAGATGGCAGAGGAAAGAGAAAGGAAGATGACAAAAGAAGATGAAGAAGGGATAAGAACATGCATTCTCCATCAATGAAGAAGAAAATAGAAGAAAGCAAAGAAGAAGAAGGCATCAAGAACAATATGAAGGAAGAAGAAAAAGAAAGAAAGATATAGACTCCTGAAAAATAACAAAATAGAAAAAACAAGGTCAGTGAAGAAATCAAAAGAAGCAAAAACAATGAAACAACAAAAGAGAAACGCAAAAAAATGAACATAGTTTGACACAACAAAAGAAAGAAGTAGCAACAAAGAAAGATAAATAAATAATACCATGTGTTGAGATGAAAAGCCATAAATCCATGAAAAACAAAATCCTTAAGAATTTTAATGGTCCTCCCATAAACATTTTTTTTTTATGATGGAAAGTAAATGATCTTGGGCCAATTTTTGTATAAGGGCAATATTAAGCCTAAAATGGAATTTTGAAATTGTATGTACCTGAATCAATGTTGATGTAAGCCATGTAGAGGAAAGTGTATCCCCATAATTTCTATGTTGAAAAGATCATGGTGCTCTAAAAACAACTTCGTAGTGCAAGGTTTGTGGTAATCCAAAACCGCTTGTCATGAGAGAGGAAGGTTCATGATCAACCATAACTCACTTGATGTATCATTTGTGGTAAGTACAAACCACTTGAGGATGTTATGGTTTAAGGTAACCTAGAAAAATACAAAGTGTAGTTATAGGTAATCCAAATAAAACCTAGGATGATGATTGATGATGATGCAGGGGGAGTGAAAAATAATCACTACAAAATTGTTGTTGAACCATGTATGAGAAAATTGTTCTTAGAGAACCGGTAGATATAGTGGATGGTGACATTTTTTTTATGTATTTCAACAAACACATTGCTTAATTTTGCAGGTGCAAGATGAAAATTGAATAATATTGAGGATAAAGAATGAAGAATACCAAATATCGTAGAAGATAGAAGCTGAAAACAAAGAGCATAGAAGATGAAGATGAAGATGGGACCAGTTCAAGAGAGAGTTGAAGATTGCATAGTGAGATCACAAATACACGCTAAGGGGGAGTATGAAGGATTAAAAAATACTTTTGAATCATGGATAATATGATGGATTTGTAATAATGTAGACCAAGCATAGAATTCTATGGAAGAATTTAAATACAAGAAGAAAATAGAGATGTTAGGGATGAAGATTGGTTGAAAGATTCATGGAAATATTTGAGATATTGTGGAGGAAGATATGAATATGGTCGAAATAAACATATAATTATGACATAGTTGTTATGGTCACTTATTGTTATATAAAGGGACCAATTGTAAAATAGAAACACACACGGGAATGGTATAATTGAATAAAATTTCTCCTTCGAGGGTTTGTTGAGTGTAAACTCCCTATGTCGCTCACTTTATATATGTTTGTATGTATTTTTTGTGGGCTATTAAAGCCAAAAATGAATAGTAGGTAATTAGGAATTAAATAAATTACACATTTTTTCATAAAATGGACAAGTGGCTTGAGCTATAAATCCTATAAAGAAGGCTTGAGCTAGAGATCCCACACATTTTTTGTTCCCTAATATTGGATGTTTATTGTAATGCAAATTTTATGTTGGTGAATTGTTGTTGATTTTGGCCTATATAGAGTTTGATTGAAGTGCGGTGTCATAATAATCTTGACGGATGCATTCTCTTCGCAGTTGTTAGTATTATACCTTTCATATAACCCCATTGCATCTCAAGGGTCCCTAGGGAAGGATAGTGCCCATTAGGAATTGGTAGCTTGGTCAACCAATGAACTTTCTGATGATTGGGAAGCTAACACAAAGAGGTTCAAGTCTCACCTTATGTTTTTTCTTTAGATTAAGAATCGTTATTGGTTTGCTT